>CAEGAF010122095.1:0-18699 GCA_903067075.1 Micropoecilia bifurca | reverse complement strand
CAGCTCTCAACAGGATCCAGATCAAGGCCCAGGACACACAGAAGGAGAGGGGATCTGGCATCTCCAGCTTGCTGCTTAAATAGGGTGGCTGACGAGCCCCAACACACTTCACCTGCAGCAATCAGGCAGAACTGAAACAAAAAACATGGAGCTCTCTCAAAAAGAGAGCCCCTAGAGGTCAGTGACCGTAACAATGGGGTTGCAACAAAATGTGCAAAGGCGTTTTGTTTGCTTCCATGACTGAATGTTTAGGTATAGATATATTTAAAGTTCACTCAAATGTCTGAATGGTGCTTTATGTTGAGATAAAACCAACCATTAAACAAACATAAAGTTTGATTAGAAACTCTTAAAATGTAAAAGCAATAAAGCCTTTCCACACTGATGTAATTTGGTCCTATTCAAAGTAAATCTGATTTGTTTTAACTGATTAAAAAGTATTTAAGCACACAACTTTTTGCTAACAGCTTAATTTTTCTGTCCCTCAAGACATTAGAGGGCCACATAAATAGTTGTGATGGGCCGGATCTGGCCCACAGACCTTCTGGTTGACACTTTTGTTTTATACTATTGGTGTCGTTCTGTTGTAGAAATTTTTGGACATGCACTGAAAACGGATCAGCTGCCATTAAACGTTGCTAAAGAACCAGATGCTGCTTTGGAGCCTTTGGTCCGGACCGAGCTGTAAAAAGTTAAAACCAGCATAAATATGTTCTGCAAGTAAAGATTGTAAACGTTTCCTCTCAAGATACGTTTTCACCTAATCATCTTTTTAAAGTCATAAATCAATGCTTTCATTTATTATTATTTACTTTACCTTCTGTCGGATTACAGGGGAATCCTATATCTTAAACCATAACAGCAAAATGCATTTTTTATTTTCATCTTTTTTTTCTTTTGCTTTGCAATTTCCTAATTTTTTTTTCCCCGTGTATTTTTGATTAGATGAAAAGTTCTTCATATTTTCACTTTTTGACACTACATTTAAATCTCAGACTAAGAAAGAACAGACACTAAAAATTTGTTTGATTCCAGCTGTAGTTTAGTTTACGTTTGTCATTTTATATTGCTAAATTTGAAAATTTAATGCATTTTTCTATCCATATATGATCTTTGGGTCAAATGCAGCAGCCCAGGGAATCCCAGGGCTTTTTTAGTTGTTTATTTTATTTTTTAAAATTCTTCCACTGTTTTGGGAAAAATTGTAGGAGATTTTTGTCATTGCCTGCAAAAACGTAACGGTTAATAGAAACATTTATTTGATCCCCTGCAGTTTTTCTCCAGAAGTTGAACCGTGATGCTCGCTTTGCCTTTTTCCCTTCAGCTTTGTTCTTTTTGCCTCCGCCTCTTTAGATCCTGTGAAATCTGCTGCATGATTGTTTTCCACCTGTCTGTGAGCCTCAGTTTGTCACCCCACACACACACACACCTTGGTGACTGAACTGTGTGTGTGTGTTTGTGTGTGTTTGTCAGGGTGAACTGGAACGCCAGCTTCTTCAGGCCAACCCCATCCTGGAGTCTTTTGGCAACGCAAAGACTGTGAAAAACGACAACTCGTCACGTTTTGTGAGTAAAGCCAGGCAGAAACCATCAATATAACTGTCATAAGATCTTCTGGTGCATTAAAGAAAACATTTGAAGAGTTTTATACTCATGCAAACGGTGCACGCCAGTAAGATGGTCTACTTCATCATACCATAAAGTGTCCATCAAGTGAAATAATATAATACACCCAGACAGATTGGAAGTGCATAATGACTAAATGGGATGAAATTATGACCTTCACTCTTCCTAAAAGAAAGTGGCATGAAAAATGGGATTTGTGTTTCATTTTCCTGCTGTGTGAACGTAGCTTCAGGTGCTGCTTGATGACGCCTCCTGTTCCACCACACATTTCCTCTACACCAGTGGTTCTTAACCTTTTTTGAGGTACCAAACCCACCAGTTTCATATGCGCATTCACTGAACCCTTCTGTAGCGATACATAAAATATGATTTTTCCCTCCAAATTCAACTAGAGTCTAGTTGTTTCACCCCATGATCACCAAGTCTTCTTAAAAGGTAGAGTCTCTGAGAACAGTTCTTCAAAATATAGTCAGTGTTTTCAGCAAAGTTGAGCTGACTGTCCAGGAACGACCCAAGGTATTTAAAATTTGCCACAGTTTCAACAGGTTGGCCATCGAGAGAAACTGGAAAAACTTTGAGGTCTTGTTTTTATTTCATTTAATTAGCTCTACATTCTTAAGAGAATGAGAAATTTATAATAACAAAGATATTGTGGTATTCTGATTTAGTAATGTAATTATTAGCTGTGTTACCACCTCCACACCACTAGAGGCAGTGCCAACCCTGGAAAGATGCAACTAAGGAGCAGATTTAGAAAAACACCGAAAGCTACAGAATTTGGTAAAAACTGTGAGCTTTGCTGAAGTAATTAAAGACACAAGTTCAAATCCNCTCCTCCTCAGCTCTGATTGGCTAAGCAATGTAACGTGATCCTCTGATTGGCTAAGCAATGTAACGTGATCCTCTGCAGCAAGTGATGGCAAAGCGGTGCATCGTCACGACTTCACACAAGTGTGTCTTTACCTCAGAGGCTCCGCCGAACCCCTGAGACGACTCACCGAACCCCCGGGGTTCATAGAACCCAGGTTAAGAACCACTGGGCTAAAGGGATCTGTAGATGTATCAGCTCACTGAAAATCAGATCAAGTTGCTGCTTTTGCAAAAATATTTCCAAAATGAAACAATTACTTTGCGCCTGCTAATGTATGTATAGTATGTGGAATAATACATCTGATACTATTTATCATGCTTCCACTGCGTTATCTGTACTGGTGATTATGTTTGTGATTTTGTGTCCATTGCACAGGAAACATTTTTTATATTGTAGATGTCAGTGATTGATTTGCTTGTTTTTGTTTTAACATGAATCTTGTGTTGATCTCTGCAGGGGAAATTCATTCGCATCAACTTTGATGTTGCCGGGTACATCGTGGGTGCCAACATCGAAACCTGTATCCTGGAAACAAGCATCTATCTACTCATCTAACAGTCTTTGTTTTGGATGCTCTCAGGAATGTTGTGCCTTTTTAAGCTCTAACCTCATTATAAGTCAGTCACAGAACGTTTTGTTTGTTTCTCACTGGAGTTAAAAAGATTTACTTTTCCTGACTGTTCTGCGTCAGACTTGCTGGAGAAATCCAGAGCGATTCGTCAAGCCAAAGATGAACGCACCTTCCACATTTTTTACCAGCTGCTGGCCGGAGCTGGAGAGCATCTCGGATGTGAGTAAGAAGAGAGTGGGAGGATTAGTAAGAAGTGAAAATGTGTTTTATTGTTATAATTCAAAGACCTGCACTCCTGGAAAGCCTGGACTGCAAAATAATTTACAAAAATGAAGTCCCACAATACACAGACACTGTCACACTTTTTATTTCTTTTATTCAACTAAATTCTGTTAAGTGAAGGGGCAGACATATTTATTTCAGCTCCTTATTTATCATAATTAGAGAAATGTAGAAATCTTTTCTTTCTAGGACAGACTAATAAGTTTTTTTATTGGATTTGACTAAATGTAATGTTTTTTACTTATTTCATAGTTGTTTACTGTGTTTTTTTTATACAAAGCACTTTGAGCTGCCTTGTTGCTTAAATGTGATATACAAATAAACTTGACTCTTAAAAGAAAAGAGGAAAAATATTCTATAGCCAAAACCAGTTATGTTTTTTCTATTAATATGTAGGTAACATAGTAAATATTGTAGTTTTTTTTCCAACACTTAAAATAGAAAACAAAGACAAAATAACTAAAATAGTTTAATAAAAAAATAATACGGCTTAGACAATAGCTGTATATGTAATGACTAAATACATTAAGGTTTTTTTACGTTTCCTTTCTCTCCACAGCCGATCTGCTGTTGGAAGGGTTCAATAATTACAGGTTCCTGTCGAATGGCAACATCCCGATTCCAGGCCAACAGGACAAAGACAACTTCCATGAGACCATGGAGGCCATGCACATCATGAGCTTCGCACATGAAGAGATTCTGGGTAAAGCAGGAGTTCACTCTGACCTAACTTTGTTTTTTATTTTTAATATTCTGCCTCCTGTTTAGCGCTAAAGATAAATGATAGAACAAGAGGTGCGTTTCTTCATGGAAATGCCATCAAAAGATTTGAAAACGTTTGGCCAGCATCTCTGCATGTGCAGATGAAGATTGTTTAGAAGAAAGGGAGGAGGAGTTGAACACCGATAAAAATAAAACATTTTTTCAGGTGGATTTTTTGTAAGTTAAAAATGATGTATTTTCTGCAGAGCTGTTGTATTAAAAGGTAAATATTAAAATACCTGTGATTGTGTTGGTGTCCAGGATCAGTGAAAAGACTTTCTGATGATTTGTATATTTGCAGCGATGTTGAGGGTGGTGTCTTCAGTGCTGCAGTTTGGGAACATCATCTTCAAGAAGGAGAGGAACACTGACCAAGCCTCCATGCCTGATAATACTGGTAACTGTTCTAGAAAGTCCATCTGCTTTATATCTGCTCAGACTCCCCCTTATTTCAATTCTGTTTATTTATGCAGCACCAATTTAAAACAAATGTAAACTTGACAAACAGGTTCCACTACTTTGATCCACTTCATTCCAGTCCAACATTACATACATAATTACATAATTTGGTTAATAATAAATATCAACTGAGATTATCTTTATCAACAGCCAAGCTGATTTCTCCTAAGCCAGCATGTGACAACAGCGAAGAAGAATTATTTCCTTTCAACCAGAAGTAAAACACAGTTAAATTAAGCTCACTATGAACGTTCATGAACTCCTTCACTGTTTTCCAGCCTGTCAGGATTTATACATGGCTGGAAACGTCTGTTTTAAAAAAACAACAACAAAAAAAAAACAACTTAAATTAAGTATTTTCCAAAACAGTAAGGGGATGAAAAACAAACATTTTCCTTTCAAGAGTTTATTCCATTTCACATTTTCTAAAATCAACCAACCAACCCACCCACCAACATACCAACCAACCAACCCACCCACCAACATACCAACCAACCAACCCACCCACCAACATACCAACCAACCAACCAACCAACCAATCAATCAATCAATCAATCAATCAATCAATCAATCAATCAATCAATCAATCAATCAATCAATCAATCAATCAATCAACCAACCAACCAACCAACCAACCAACCCACCCATCCACCCACCAACCCACTAGCCAATCAACCAACCAACCCACCAAACCAAACCAAACCACCAACAAACAGTTGATGATCAACCAACAAGCAGCACATACAACCAACTGACCAACCAGCCAAAAACCACCATGTTCCTTCTAGTTTTATAAATTCTATATTTAAACCCTGGTTACTGTAGTGGCATCTGCTATGCATTTATAGTGAACTTAGTAATTATATAAATTCATACAATTGGTTAAAAAATTCGGAGAGCCCCCAAAAATCTTGAGTTTGACGTGAAAAATGTGTAGAAACCATGAACTTTACACCTCCTCAGTCTTCTGTTGAGCCCTAAAACAGAAATGATTTGCTTTGTACATCCTTCCAGTTTCTCCAAGTGTGCTGTCAAACAGGTCCTAGAACAGAGTGAAACAAAAAGATAAAAGTCTGTTTCCCATCATGCAGCTCAACCAGAAACCTCTGAATACAGAAGCAGAACCAAAGCTGCTGTGTTTTATTTTCAGGAGTGAAACATCTCTGGTTCAAATCAGGCTCTGTTTTTGTAAAATAGCTCCAGCCAAGTAAAATAATTGTATCAGTCATATTTCATGTTTGAGAAAGATTATTATTAACCAGGTAATGTCAAACTGTATTGTCAATCATTTATTTTTGACAAGAAAATCTTAGTTCTGCATTATATGACGAAATATTAGCTGTTATTTCTGTTTCTGCCAAACTAATGTGAGATACGTTTTGCGGATATTTCAGTCTTGTGACCTTTTTCTTAAACCGCTTTATTTTCATGTTTATTTGTTTAAATCTAGCTGCTCAGAAGCTGTGTCATCTGCTTGGTATGAATGTGATGGAGTTCACCAGAGCCATCCTGACGCCCAGGATCAAAGTGGGACGAGATTACGTCCAGAAAGCCCAGACCAAGGAGCAGGTCACCAAAGTCCTGACTGGCTCTGATTGAATTTATTCTCTGCTCCCTCGTCTTCATGCTGTTGTGTTTTCTCCTCCCTGCAGGCTGACTTCGCTGTGGAGGCGCTCGGTAAAGCAACGTATGAGCGCCTGTTCCGCTGGCTGGTTCATCGCATTAACAGAGCTCTGGACAGAACCAAGCGGCAAGGCGCCTCCTTCATTGGCATTCTGGACATCGCCGGGTTTGAAATTTTCCAGGTTTGGATTTTTCTTTGTTACGTTTTTTTAAAAGTAGTATAGTTCCTGCTTTTGAGGGACTTCCAGCGACTTGCAAAAGTATTTATAGCCCTTGAACTTTTCCATATTTTGTCACATTACAACCACAAACATAAAAGTATTTCATTGGATTTTAATGTGAAAAACCAACACAAAGTTGTATATTAATCATGAAGTAGAAAGGAAATTATATATGATTGGGCCTGACACTATAACAAACTTTGCTGGATGATAAATTGTATTGAGATAAACAATAATCTTGTTGTTTTTGAGAGCATTTTGAAGTAATATAGTGGTAACGGCGTAATAATACAAGAACACATTCTCAATGAACAATAAACTTTAAATTCTAATGAACATTTAACACTGGAACTGGAAGACATTTTAAATATCCAAGATAAATAAACAAAACAACAAATAAAATTTATTATGACGTTTCTGTAAACAGATTTGTCCTCCAAAAAAGGGCTAGTCGAGACAAAAGCACCAGACATACATGATGCAAATGGAAACTATGATTCATAACATTTTTTACAAATTAAAAAACTGTAAAGTGTAATAATATTCAACACCCTTTTCTCTGAGTGCATCCAGTTGCCTTCAGAAGATGCCTGTTGATTGCTAATGACTAACCAGAGTCCGCCTGTGTGTAATCTAGACTCAGTACAAATCCAGCTGCTCTGTGACGCTTCAGAAGTCGGTTAAGAGAATATTGGGGAGAAAACGGAATCACAATGTCCAAGAAAAACACAAAACACATCAGAGATGAAGTTTGTAGAAGCTTAGAGCAGGTTTAGACTTTGAACATCTCACCCTTCAGTCCATCATCTGGAAATGAAAAGAGTTTGGCACAACTGTAAATCTACTAACACATATAAAATCAGAGATGCAGACAAGATCCACAGCTCAGGTGGAATTCAGCAGCATGAATACTTTTGAAAGCCTCTGTACAGGTCTTTTTTGGGGTTTTCTTAAGTTGATAGTCTTTCTCTTGCTTGTATTTGCAGCTGAACTCCTTCGAGCAGCTCTGCATCAACTACACCAACGAGAAGCTGCAGCAGCTCTTCAACCACACCATGTTCATCCTGGAGCAGGAGGAGTACCAGAGGGAGGGCATCGAGTGGAGCTTCATCGACTTCGGCCTGGACCTGCAGCCATGCATCGACCTCATCGAGAGACCGGTTAGTCACAAGAAAGCCTGGTATGGATGGCGCTAGCAGAAGCTTTAAAAACATGCTGAACTCTTCCTATTTTCAAACTGTATTCCATTTCATTCTGATGTTAAGTGATGGACCAGGAGTCTGCAAACGGACTCTTTTTACCTCTTACAGTGTCTCTTAATATTACTTTGTGTCAAAAATTAAAACCAAAGACCAACTCAAGTTGGTGGTTATCATCAGTCCAGCATCTTCTCCCCCCATTCATTAAATAAAATACAATAAATAACCACAAACTACAGAGCAACATCTCCAATTGAGAGGTTAATAGCAGTTAGCAGCAGCTAGCAATGCACAACATAAATAAAAACTGTTAAAAAAATTATTCAAAATGTAACAAAATTACTAATGAGACACTTTATATGATTAAGTTTGTCTAAAATACATGTAAAAGGGTAATATTGTAAAGAAATACAGAGCTGACTAATGCATACCACAGTTGCCGATGGCAACAGGAAAAAAGAGGGATGAGTTGATGGTTACATGTTTCTATGGTAACCACAAACTGCCAATAGCAGTGTAACAGAACTTAATATGCAAATAAACCTCTGGAAAACAACTTGTTGACTAAATTAAATAAATTCAAAGAATTAATAAACTAATTTTGACAAACTTCATCTATTATATTGGTAAAATAAACACAACTTTGATTTGAACCATTTAATTTTGGATATGTCTTTAGGGCCGTTCTCACACTCGAAGGGAAACTTTCTCTTTCTGCTGTCTCCTTTGATTTTCATGATTAGTTTTCTTCACTAATATTCTCTAACAAACCTCTGAGCCATGTGTCAAGTCCTCCTTTGTGTCAGTCGCTCATGTAAAGGTGGAAAAGGTGAGAGGGTTTGAATAACTTTTCAAGGAACCGTATTGTCACTATTTGCTTAAACCATCTTTTAGAACGTGGAGATTTAGGCCATTATTTTAGGAAGGTTACGATATGAAAGACACCGTTGGTGAAGAATAAATCACTGTGTTTGTGTAGGTGAGGCTGCATTACTGTTCTCTACCGTGGGAATGAAATGTTTTCGTTTTTCCTCCAGGCAAACCCTCCAGGAGTGTTGGCTTTGTTGGACGAGGAGTGCTGGTTCCCCAAAGCCACAGACAAGACCTTTGTAGACAAACTGATCCAGGAGCAGGGAACCCACACCAAGTTTCAGAGACCCAGGCAGCTCAAAGACAAGGCCGACTTCTGCATCATCCACTATGCTGGCAGGGTAGGCATCGTTACTGGTCGGGTTTCTAAGCCCTACACTTAGTAGACAATTGATTTTATCTTCTGGAAGCAGATTTGTTAGAAAATTAAGCTTCTATTAAGTCATAATTAAGCCTCCAATGGCTCCTCATTGCATGTTGATTCAGCTGCAGAATCTTTATCTTTGAATAGCTGTTTGAAACAATGATGCATCGTCCTCTCTTGTGGCATTTCCAGTGAACACTAAGGTCTGTTTGGTCAGAAATGTTTGGCAGTAATAAACTGGATTGGCCGAACAGACAGACCTGCTGACCATCACATCTGTTCATATTTATGTGGCTTTTGGATTTACAACACAATGTTTCAGAACAGTGATGTACTGATGATGTAAAAGTTATCAATGGAGATGAACCAAAAACCAAAGTGAGATTTTTACATCAGATGCAAATGAAGCAGCAGCTCTGTTTCCACCAAACATAAAATTGAGCAGAAACTCATCCCTTCCAGGAAAAAAAGTTTGAGATGGTTTTTCAGCCATATTGAAATTGTTATATACAATAATCAGTTTGAGTTTGTGTGATCTTACGTTAAGTTATAGTTAACCTAATCTCTATGAAACCATGTCCTTGAAAGATATTTGGGGTATTTTATAGTGTCCTTACTCTACTGCATAAATAACTGCATAATAATACCTTTATTTCTCTGTATTTTACTAAAGCCTGTTTCTTGTTCAGGTTGACTACAAGGCAGACGAGTGGCTGATGAAGAACATGGACCCTCTTAACGACAACGTGGCTACGCTTCTTCATCAGTCAACAGACAAATTTGTGGCTGAACTGTGGAAAGACGGTAATTTGCTTCCTTAAAATCTCAAAGTAAACTAGCAAGAAACGGTTTAAAAACTGCGTCCAGTCAGATTCATGTGTTTGTAGCCTTGTGCTTACTTACAGGGCTGTGAAAAGGGGTTTCATCCTCTTACACTCTGAAATGTTTTAGATGTGTGAGCTCAAGGTTTAATATAACCTGAAGGGAAAAATAGTTGTTGTAAATGATGATTTAATTCAATAAGAGTAAAAAAAGCTTGGGTAGGGATTTTCACACCATCTATTTTAAGTCAAAACTTTGACTAGGCCACTCCACAACTGTTATACTGCCTTTTGCATCCAGTCAGAGTCAGACCTGCTGGTTTGCATAACTCGGGTTTGCTTGAGCTTAAGACATTAAAACTCTCCCATTTTTGCACGTTATTATTTATTCTGGTAAAAAGGAATTAGTATCTTCACTGTTCTATGTTTCTACATCTGTGGATAATATTTCTACAACTTGGTTTGCTGGCATCTCACAGGTTTTGAATTGGTGTTGTCTCCTGTCCAGACAGACAGACGTCCAAAACTTTATCAATTTAATTTCTTAACATAAAACTCTATGTGCTTCTTGAAGACAAAATATCAAATCTTTACATAATAAAATGTAATTAAAAAGACAAAATAAGCAAATGCAGATAATATCCAGTAATATTTGAAATGTTTAAGGAAAATTGTGTTGGAGTGATTCTCTAAAATATTAGACTTGCCTGTTCTAACGGTTCAGTCTATAAGAAAGGAGCTTGACTCTGCAGGCTGCTGAAAGTTGAAGTCAGCAGTTTAACCTGAACTCCATTATGAAGTGATAAAGCATTGAAAAGACATTAACACGGGAGCAATCTGAGCTCTGCTGCTGGTTCCAGTTCAAAGTCTGGCTGCAGACTTCTGGACCAGCTGCAGATGTGACAGAAGTCTAGACATGAGGAAATAAAATCATGAATAATCATCTCAATCCTGTTTTGAGACTTAACTTTTTCAGTTTGGAAGTCCATTTAAAATGATCAAAACTGTTTTTTTTGTTTTGTTTGCCCCTTAAGAGGCATTGATTTGCCGTCTTCACGTCCATCAGGTAACAGATTTCTCTCCAGGTTTTTGATCCTCAGTGTCAGCTCAGCTGAAAGGAGGTTTATTTCCTTTAGTCGCAGACGTAAGTCAGACGAGTTGAAGGTGCCAAACTGCGTCATATTTATGAAACTGATGAAAAATGCTCTGAGACGTATTAATAATCTCTCTTGTGTTAATTTTTATGAGATGGTTTATCCTTATTTATGTTATTAGGCAGATTCTGTTTAAATGTTTTGATCTTACATTTCATTGTACAGATCAGGTTGGTGGTTAATTGTTGCTAATTCCTAAATTAACATGGGTGGGCAATTACTTTTTTACTTACTAGGGTCAAACTGGCGTGATGAGTTGTTTTTCCCCTAAACCTGGTTCACACAGCAAGATTTTTATGCCGATTTTTTTCCTTCCAACAGTCTTAAGGACGCTGTGATTATCAAGGTGGCTCTTAAAGGTGACCTATTATGCTCCTTGGGACAGGTTAGGATAGATATCTGGGCCTCTATTCATCACAGAGGTCCTGTGATGAACCTTTTTGTACAAAGTCATTCTTGGATAATGAGATTTTATTATGCTCTCTTCTGCCTATTTAAGGGCCTCCTGTTGCTTTAAATCCAAATACGCTGCTGCTGGCCACGCCCCCAACTCAATGTTTACACTCAGGTGAAAATGGCTGTGACAACATTTGCAATTATATGCCATACATCTTTGAAAAGCAGAAGTGGAGCTTCCTGCACAACCAACAAGAATGCAGGAAAATGGTTCCCAACAAAACTCTTGTTTGTTCCAGCAGCCGTTGTACAGCAAATACAGCGGCGTAACCAGCTGACCAAGTGGAAGTAAATTTGCAAAATGGGAATTTTTCATAATAATTCTCCTTTAATATAATATTAGGAGATATATCTGTCATGATCTTTTCCAGTCGAACAGACAAGACGACCGCTCCAATCTAAGATCAGGGATAGTCATCATGTTGAATCATCTTGCTCCAATATGGTGTTTCCTGAGGACAAACAAGAACGCAGCCTGTTGAAATGTGACGTGTAACCAATCAGAAAGCAGTGTTATGAAAACATGAAGGGTATAACAGAAGACCAGACGATGGACGTCAGACGTTCTTTTGTTTTTTCTGGTCCACAAACGATCTCCATTTCTTCTTCCTCGGCAGCCATGTTTGTTTACTCTGAACTCACGTTGATTCCCGTCTGACATCTGTATGTTGGTGAATAAAATTGGTCTATGTGGCTGATGGGATTGAACCTGTTATATCTATAATTTTTTTATCATCATGAGTGATTTCTGTCAGGTTTTGAAATTCGACCGAAACTTTAAAAACCTGCTGTGCAAAGTTTCCCCCAGAAAACCTGCTAAGCCCAGTGGTTGGACAGTCATTCACCCAGCAGCCCGTCATGTTTTGAGTTAAAATCGCTTAAAGTTGACAGGAAATTGGAAAATATCACTTCATAATTATGTGTTATTGAAAGATTAGAAGATTAATACCTGAATACCAAAATCTTAAAAATGCAAACACACAAAAAAAACTTTAAATAAATAAGCAATGATCAACCTGGTGGGGGCAAAGTAAAGCCTGGTGGCCCGCCAGGCTTATAATACATTGTGGGAAACCCTGCTATGTGAACCAGGCATTAGTAAATAAAACTGCTATTTTCATTTATTTGAGTTAAGATGTTTAAGATATTAAATATTTGAACCTGTAAGACAGAAAATCTTTTCCTCAGATCTGCAGCTTCCAGACACTTTATTACTAAAAGCTTCTTCTGTTGTTGACCTGTTGCACTTTTCTGACATCTGAAAAAACCCACTTGACACTCAGCACCTCTTCCTCCTCCTCCTCCTCTTCTTCTTCTCTGTGTTGTAGAGCTTCAGACCATTCAAAGGGCCTCATTATATGACAATGTCACATGTCTGGATGAGCCAGAAGGTGAATGACTGGGTGGCACCGCAGCAGAACTGGGCCAAAATATGAATTACTGCATCATAAAACAGAGCCTGGATATAATCGCTTGTTAAACTGGATGATTTGGAGCAAGTTGGTGTATTTTTGCCCAGGTCTGCCTGTAGCTGGTGCTGTGCATCATGTCGTATCTGAAGTGGCTCCCATTTGCTTCCAGGCTGCTCGGCTCCTCTGACCCGGCCAAAAGCAGCAGTGCCTAGTTGGGAACTAGAATGATGTGCTTCCCTTAGTTCAATTAGTGTGTTGTAATTGTATGTTTGTGGGCTTAAGCTAAAGCAGTCCTGGTGTTTTCGTAATGAGAGAGACGTTCGGTAACAACCAAAGTATATTCAGCGACCCGATATCTGACTGCAGCTGCAGAAATGAAAACCAGATGCGGGTTTTGGTGTTTCTCTTTTACTCTGAGATTATAATTAAAGCTCCAGCCTGCAGCCATGCATCATGTTTGCTCAGGTGCAAAACCTCCACCAGGCTGCGACTTTTAATTTGAAGGAACCTGCAAAGGCATAAATATGTGACATCGTTTATATTCAGCCGGCGGTAAAATCAATACAGAGCGAATACATCCAGTTTTACTGTGTTTGTGAATTAGTTTATTTTATTTACATCCAGTTTAACTGTTTGTGGATTAGTTTATTTACATCCAGTTTAACTGTTTGTGGATTAGTTTATTTTATGTTCCCCCTTTTATGCAAGCAAATAACAAAAAACAACTGAAAATATGTAAAATTAATTAAATACATGATTAAATGTATTTCTTATGTATACTAAAACAGTTTAATCTACAGCATCTATAGACATGTCGAAAGTCAATTTATCTAATTTTTCTTTCAAATTTTGACTTTTTTCAGTTTTAGAATAAAGTTAATTCTTCCCATCAAAAATATAATATGGAAAGTGTAACATCTTCGTATTTCTTATTGGAAAAAATATAAAAATGTACACAAATCAGGTGGTTTAAAACTTGTTTTGATTTGAGCCAGGTTCAAAGTTTTTCAGTGTCATGTGACGAATTAATCATTTTCTTTGTACAGCGCCTTGCAAAAGTTTTCATACCCTCTGAACATTTTCACATTTTACAGCCACAAACTTCATTTAATATTTTTCTGGAGTTTTATGACGTGGGAAAATGCAGCTCTCAGATTTATTTTCAACTAAAAATCTGAAAAGTGTGGCATGTTGCTGGTGTTTAATAAAAGAATAACATGCAACCTTCAATCAGCCGCAGCTCTGCAGAAGTTATCGAAATAGCTCAACCTGAGCAGCTAATTTCAATTGTTGTCAGTTGAATTTCTAGTTTAGTTGAATCTAAACCTTCTTGTTAATTATGGATGATTTCTCTGTTCAGCGTTTGATTTTTGTTTAGTTTATTTGTAGAGAAACCTCTTCCACATTCCCTCTACATGACTTCTGGACACATTTTTTTAGATTTTCATTTCTTGATTCTCCTTTTTCTTCCACTTCATAATTTTCCCTTCTTTGTGTTGGTCAGTTGCACAAATTTCTAATAAAACTTTAAAGTTTGTGGTCAGATTGTGACAAAATGTGACAATGTTCAAGCGACAGTAATTACACTTTTGGGAAGGACTGAAATTATTTATCCTGCTTTTGGGGGGGGAAAAACTTCAGCCAAATGCAAACTCTCGCCAGTCATTCTGAAAAAATGAAAATGTTGAGAATCTCAGCCGTTAGCTGGATGTGATGCCCGGATCTGAGTGCTTCCCTGTGAACCTGAGGAGACCCAGTAGATGCAGCCAAACGCTTTTCACCTCCATGTCCAGAAGCTCTAGCTCTAGTCCTAGACAGCTGCTGTTCTAGTTGATCTTTCTGCTGCTGGTCGTGTGGAAACCTCATGTCAGGAGCTGCGTTTCCATTACAAATGTGCACAAAACTGCTTATGTAAATACATGAACAAGCCTTTATGCAACATTTAAAATGAAATAATTATGTTTATTCATACAAAATAATCAATATGAATGTAAACAGTGACGCGTTTAAAATGTTGCGTAATTGTGCACAAATTTGCATAAAACATTTCAGAATCTAATCTCTGAAATCAGTTTCTTTAAATGTAAAACCGATCTATAGATAGAATGTATTACTCAAGCAAAAGAAAGAAGTACATTTCAGTAAAACTACTCTTATAAGTACCTTTTATCTAAAAGTTACTCAAGTAAATGTAACCATGCTAACCATCTTTGAGCGTAGACAAGAACGTCAGAAGCTTTTATTTGTCATAAACCTCAACGTGATATATTGGCCTTATTTAGCCAACATTATCTGCATCAACAGCTTTACTCAACTCACTGTTATCTTAGAGGGGAGAAACTGCAAATTTCTTTGCCTTTTGCTGGTTTTGATACCAACGCACACCTGCGGCGCTCTGGGCAGCAGGAGCAGGTCGGCTTCGCTGCCGTGCAAAGCTGTTAAACCGACGCCAGCTCTTCAGCGCCCATGTTGCGTTTAAAGGCGGCTTGGAAAAACACTGAATTAAACAGCTGTAACAGCTGGAAGAAGGGCACAGATGCAGGAAGTGCAGGAGCCGCTACTGTATCAGATCAATGTAGGAATAACAGAAAGTTGCCTGACGTAAAAATAAACAACCCAGCTTGACTCTGCAGACAGCCAATGCCCTCCATTGCCCGCCTGTACCTGCCTCCTTCCACTTCCTGTCCTCTTTGTCTTTTCCGCCAGTGGTAACATCCTGTTGTTGATTATATGGTCATTCAAGCCCAAAAACTTGCGCTTTTTCAAAATTGCCATGTTTCTATTGGGCAGATTTATTCTGTAATTCCAGTTGGCGTTAGTTTAATGGAAACGCAGCTGCTGCGACGCCGTAAGCCTCTGGCGTCCTGACCGACGGTCTCCGTCTCTCTCTGTGTCCCCACCAGTGGACCGGATCGTGGGTCTGGACCAGGTGGCTGGGATGAACGAAACGGCGTTTGGCGCCACCTATAAGACCAAGAAGGGAATGTTTCGCACGGTGGGGCAGCTCTACAAAGAGTCGCTCACCAAACTCATGGCCACCCTGAGGAACACCAACCCCAACTTCGTCCGCTGCATCATCCCCAACCATGAGAAAAGGGTAAACTCTCCCCTGCAGACCGTAACTTGTACTTTAGACTCTCGTCTTTTCCTGCGTCTGGGATGCTGAATGTGTTTTGGTCCGCAGGCCGGGAAGTTGGAACCTCACCTGGTTCTGGATCAGCTGAGGTGTAACGGCGTCTTGGAGGGAATCCGGATCTGCAGGCAGGGCTTCCCCAACCGGATCGTCTTCCAGGAGTTCAGACAGAGGTGAAGAACTGCAGAGTTTTTTAGACGTTTCTGGCTCCCATGTAGAATATTGTGGTGTGAATAAATATTTAGATCCGTTTGGTGTAAGTATTTTATATTTGTGTCTTTTTTTTTATTTTCAGATATGAGATTCTCACCCCCAACGCCATTCCAAAGGGATTCATGGATGGAAAACAGGCCTGTGAGAGAATGGTAACGCCATTTTTTCTGTTGATTTCCTGCTCTATTCATAACTCTTATTTATTATTTTTTTAATAACACTGGGTTTTATTTCAATCACTCTTTTCTTGAGTTGACATAAATTCAAAGTTGGGATAAATAGAAGTTGTAAAACTTGCTCATCGAAGTTAACATCAGACTGATTGGTGAAAAAAACATCCAGATTTTCCGAAAATTGAATCTCAAAGAACAGAAAATTTGATTGATTGTTAAAACCGATTGATTTATCACTCAGCCCTGCTGTCTGTTTTGTTTTTGTTTTCTCAGATCCAGGCCCTGGAGCTGGACCCCAACCTGTTCCGCATCGGTCAGAGTAAGATCTTCTTCAGAACCGGAGTTCTGGCTCATCTGGAGGAGGAGCGAGACCTGAAGATCACCGACATCATCATCTACTTCCAGTCCGTGTGCCGCGGATATTTAGCTCGCAAGTAAGAGCTGGATCTTCACTTAAAAACTGGGAATTTTTCATTTTCAAGAATTGAAAATCTATTTTTAATTATTTTTGAAAGCATTCAGAACTTCGCCTGTGGAAACGTAACATTACAAAAACTGAATGAGCATTTTTGATCTAGTTTCTACTAGTTTTAATCAAGATATAGAAGATTATTTTGAATGAATAATTCATTAACATTTTTAAAAAGTTCTAGTTATAATCTGACAGTGGAACAAAACATTTTTTAAAATGTCTCACATTCCACTGAAGAACACTTTTTAGAGATTTTTTTACTTTATATATTATGTTTAAGTATTTAATTTGAGGAGGAAGGTAATTTACTTCAGCATGATTTGTTTGTCGTTTCAGTGTAATTAATATTTGTTATTCCTAGCTACTCATTTACTTATTGATCTGTGTAATTAAAATAAAAGTTGTCTTATATGTTAAATGTTAAATTAGTGTTTTGTTCTGTGTGTAGGGTGAAACATTTCAAAGCATTATATTTTAGTTTACTGTACGAGTTCTGTAGAATGTAGAATAACATCACAAGACATTCTAAATAGCATTAATAAGTAATTTTATATAATAGTGAACTGAAACTATCTTTTTTATGTCCAAAGTACTTGAAAAGTCTGAAATCTTACCTTGAAAATGCCTGAAAAGTGCTTGAATTTCACTGGGGGGATAAATGTACAAACCCTGAACGTTTCTCTTTTCTTTTCTTTTTTCTTTCTTCTTTCTTTTTTAGAGCTTTTGCTAAGAAGCAGCAGCAGCTCAGCGCCCTGAAGGTCCTGCAGAGGAACTGCGCTGCTTACCTGAAGCTGCGGCACTGGCAGTGGTGGCGGCTCTTCACCAAGGTGAGACTTTGAGCTGCAGCAGCAGCAGCACAAAGTTAAACCGATGGAACGAGGGAGAGAGACATGGGTTTGGTTCCGGTTCTGTTCCAGGTGAAGCCGCTGCTTCAGGTCACCAGGCAGGAGGAGGAGCTGCAGGCCAAAGACGAGGAGCTGGTGAAGGTGAAGGAGAGACAGCTGAAGGTGGAGAACGAGCTGGTGGAGATGGAGAGGAAACACCAGCAGGTAAGAGCATCTGCTCACTGCAGGTCCATTGCAGTTTCTAACCACAGTCTGTAAGAACTCAACAGAAAATATATCTATTGTTTTTAATTTGTTATTTAATTTATAATTTCAACCATCAGATTTACGCAAACTTCTGTTTTACCCGTTAAGCTTTTGAACATTTTAGGAACTAATACAGAAATGTGGACTGTAGAAGCTGATATTAGCATCTGCTGCTACGTGGTTAGCATTGAGATGCTATCTTATGCTTCAAAGCTTCGCTGATGCTAGGTCTTGTTTGCATAATTTCCACACAACAATAATCTTCCCCATCGTCTCATCAGGTTGTTTCTTAAGCCTCAAAGGGCCAATAAAAGCGGTTTTGTCGTCCTTCAATGTTGTGTTTGTTGCTTTATAGTCAGGTTTACAGGCGCAGCAGAAATGCATGAATGGAAGGATTCTTAATGGAACCTTTGTATTTAAAAGTAGATTAAATTAAATTAGTTAAATGTTTTCTGACAAGTTAAAATCTACGCGATTGAGTAAATTTTATTTAAAAATCGCTTTCCAGAGATGTGAATCACAAAGTTCTGTACATTAAAAATCAACTTTAAAACTATACCAAGCTTAAAAGAAACATATGAAACTCAGTGACGTAAAATTCTGGGGGAAAATCAAAAGGTCTTTAGTAGCTTTTTAAAAAACTGCAGCAGCAAAACGGATCTGCAAGGCCAAACTGTTCCACAGCTCTTAATAGGGCTGTATAATAATATCGACATTATGATATATATATCGATATTTTCTTCCCTAGAAAAAAAATCAATATTCATCTGCAAGTATCGTAACATCCAACTGTCACCTTGTTCACTCATTGTTTGCTTCACCAGGTCATCAGGCTTAGAGTGATTCCTTCAGATGTTCAGGTTAAAAAGGTATCAAACTATTCAGAGCAGGAACTTGGTTCACTTTATTTACTTTACTAATGCATG
>CAEGAF010122076.1:0-13101 GCA_903067075.1 Micropoecilia bifurca | reverse complement strand
ACACACACACACACACACACACACACACACACACACACACACACACACACACACACACACACACACACACACACGCAAATGACACGCAATGGTTTCAGTTGCACAAACCACACCTTTTCCTCACTTTATAAAGACGCCATAAGACAAAGAGGAAAAGTTTTTCTGCCCCCCCCCCCCACACACACATACAGTGCCTACACTCCTGCACGTACAATGGCATTTTCTCCCCAACAACTGCTCTTGTTTAGTATGCGCTTCCTTTGGTCTTGAGGAGGAATGATCCTCACTCTAATGAACTAGGGCCTGCCACTTGAATGTAAAACAGGATTTAACCCGTCTTCAATGTCAGAGCCCCTCCCTGGGGCTGCTTCAGACAACACACACAGAACGCATTCAGCAGGACGCATGCAAAGCGTGCGCTCGGCCGCACGCGCACGCTTGCATACATTGCGACGCGTGCCTGCATATATAGTTTCTCATAAGTGAGACGCCTTTGTGTTCATTTCCAAACCAATTTGCGGCCGAGTGTTTCCTGAATCCGGAGCGATGCCCTGCCATGGGGGGTGGGTCCCGCCTGCTCCACACGCTGCCCTTTTATTAAGGATTTATATTGTTTTGTCCACTTTAGGGAAATAAAAAGATTGTCCACTTGGTCTTTTCATAATACACAGACATGCATATGGAGGAACACAAATATTCTTGGTGTATGCTTTTCTTCCCCCCTCCTGTTTGTTTGCATATGTTGTTTTGTTTGCGCTTTCTCACATTTTGTTAACTAACTAAAAACCTCAAAGGGGATTTTATCAACTCAACGTCAAGCATAACTGGAGATGTCAGGGAAACGACGCATGGCTTCTTATAAATAGCAATGAGAAAAGTTTGGCGTGGATTTATGTTCAAACCCCTCCCCCTTTACTCTGGTGCCTTAAAATAAAATCTATTAAATAATCACTTTTGACAAGTTGGTTAATTAATGAAGAGTCGGTGTGTGATTACTCTCCGTATAAAAGCTGTTGTTCTGTGAAGGCCTTCATGATAAACTTTACTCTGATTGCAATTAATAAAGCAACACATTGTTGCTTTTCTGTGAATTGAAAGCCAACATCATCAGTTTTTCACAAACTCTGTAGGAGATACAGAAACCAGGTGAACCGAGAGACTAAAATTGCTTTCTGGTCTAAATTTAAATTGGTAAACTTCCCTAAGTTATAGAAGATGGCAGCATCATGCTTAGGCAGAAACAGGATGTCTTAGACCTTAATCAAATGAAGAATTATTGGCAAGACTTGGAAGCCAAACTTTATAAATGCTCTATGCTTGACTGTAGATGCTGAAAGCAAAAAGAAAATCACCCTAAAATACTCGCAGCAATCATTTTGAGAACGGTTGTTCTACAAAACATAGTGAAAACATGGTGAATGTCAGTGCAGACTAACTTATGTTTGATTTGTAATAGAAAAAAATAAACAATTTTAACCATGGGGAAAAAAATTCCCTGCTCTTCATAATTCTAAAATGTGTATCATCATGTGTTTTTGTTTGCCTGCCAACATCAAATCAAAGTGTAATAAGGTCAAGGTTGATACATAATATGTGAAAAATCTGAAAGAAAATAAATATTTTAAGGGAGTGTAAATGTGCTAAAAAAGCAGCATCATATATTCTGTTAAACTTTATGAAGATGTGTGTAGAAAAATGACAAATTTGAAAAATCCGAATATGAATGAGGAACAAACAAGCTGATCTTTAAAGTGTCTGCCAGGCTTTAATAAACTTCAGACTCCAAGTAGGTTGAAATATGTACAGGAGTGAAGAAAATACGACAAAATCTATACTTGTGCTCCTCTACTGGAATATTTTATTGTTATCATCATCTGCATCATTTATTTTTTTTTCTCTTTACATTTGTTCATTTTCTTCGATGGTTGGCGGCTGACATATTCACAAACATGTGAGAAGGATAATGTTAGATTCACAGTGATGGGCATAGGGGTTAGCTTTTTTTTTCTTTCTTTCTTTCTTTTTTTTTTTAAATTCGGCAACAACGAGAACAAAAGACCGAAACAAAAGGACACAGACACACACACACACACACACACACACACTCAGAACCGCATCCACACTCGCAGTTTTACACCGGTAAACATCCGAGAACAAATGCTCTCCCACACTCGGCATTTGTGACGACTACAACATATGCATGTATTGCACACAGCAGATTGAACGGCTTCTCTCTCCCCAAACATTGGACCGGAAAGCATCAGGTTTGTGTGTGAACTAAATCCTCAGCGGAGACTAAACTATAATCTCATTGTGAAGGCAAAAGAAAAAAAAAAAGACCCCAATATTCCAAGCTTTTGACATTTTTTCTTGTGTTTCAGGAGAAAAAAAGACCCCATTCCAAAGTGCTAAGAAACAATTTTTTTAGTTCATTTTTTATTCTTTTTTTAAAATATAATTTACGAAGTACTTAACGCTTTAAGTACTGGATGCATTATTGCAGAGATTCTTTTTGTGAAAAATGTCAAACTTTAGGATTTTAATGTTTTCAAATTGCACACTCTTCGATCTCGAGCGTCTCGTTTGGCACGAGCACAAATCGAAAAGTAGAAAATGCCTTTTTCTCGACCTTGAAAAGCATTTTAATTAGTATAAAGCAAACTTCTTTTTTTTTTGCACTTTGAGCCACCCGCAACATTTATTGGCATCCTTGATAAAGACGTGTAAAGAGGCTTAAAATGAATTCATCTTTTCACTGCAGAAATTAAAAACTACAAGTTATCCTTTAGCATCCTGCTAACTGTACATGGTGGCAAGATGAGCTGAGGGACGTTTCCAGCTTAGTGTTGTTTCAGGTAAACTTTTTAATCCTTGATCAGACTGTGGGAAAGTTTAGGTGAGAAGCTTTTCTTTTTTTTGTCCATTTGCAGCTTTACTGAACATTCTCCTGTTTTTTTCCTTTTCAGAAAGTAGCAAAGAGAAATTGGGTCTCAATGTTGCATTGTCTGTTTAACCCAGGAATAGATTGTAGATTATTGTTTAATATGACTTAATCAGCATGGGCCAGTATGCAACACTAACAGGTTTTAAACCACAATGTTCTTTTTTTAACTTTCCTTTCCATCTTGATGATTCACCATTTACACAGCTTTTTATAGCATGTCTACCTGATTAGCTCTTCTCTCTAGAGTTTTATTTAAATCTCCAAATCCCTTTCAGTAAAAGAGGAAAACTAACACTACGGCGTCATAATTTACCTAATTATTTACATAAATCCCTTGCACATGTGAGTTGGTATGAGAATACATAAAACACTGATTAAATACCTAACCTTTTTAGTTTTATGTAATCCACTGATACTTAAATACTAGCAATGTGTTGTTTTACTCCAATTTTGATACGTAAACTAAAGCAAACTGACAGAATAAACATCAGCTAAATTTAGTTTTCAAGTACTTACTGCATAGGATATTTAACCATTTTTTCTCACTATAAAGCATTTATTCAACCTTCAGTATTTTAATATTAGTTATGAGCGACAATCGTTTAGTTTATGCAGAATGATGATTGTCAATTTTTCTCCACTTTCATGAGCAAATATTCTTGTGTATTATATTTTATGCTGCAACTCAATCTTGGCATCCCATCTGAGCAATAATGACAATAAGTACATCTTTCCTTACTTTATGAATAACTGTGAACAGCTGAATTTGTCATCCCTGTAACGGTGAGCAAAGTGTAGCAGCCTACTTTTCAGCCAGCTGATCAGCAGTGTGCAGCAACAGGAGCGTTCTTCTATTGAGTGCCCCAAACCCAACAGTCACTTTGTGATCTTACAAATTTCAAAAAAGGGGAGAACACATCTTTGTTTGCTGCTTTTGTCGCATTTATTTCAGAGGATCACTAATTGTGGCGACTGATTACTTCACAACGTCGGGCGTTTTGTATTTAATACTCTCTGAATATTAGCATTCAAATTAAAAGCAGGTATTTATTGCGGATTTATGCTGCTGCAATAAAAGATGACTTCACATGCACGTCTTTACCGGAGATGCTAATTAACGCCAAGAGCCCCGTTTCTCTACTTTAATTTAAAACCCTATACCGAGTTGACAGTTTTGTTTTATCGACCCCAAATGGTCATATTTTAATGACCACAAGGGTCTATTTATCGACCTGTCTTTTTTTTTTTTAACACAAATACCGCCGCCCCTCCCCCCTCCTTCAGTGCTCTGTAGTCAGTCTATATTATTAACGACCACTTCTGTTGTTTTTCTGTTTTAACAGGATCAAACATCCGAGTCACCAAGTGCATTGAGTTCACACCGGAACAAATTTCAGTAAGTGCTCATAAAAAACACAAGAGGTCCAGGTGACAAAAACACTTCTGTCCTGAACCACATCCTCCTCTAAACATTCTCAGAAATATACTTTTTCCAAAAAAAAAAGAAAAGAAAAATGGATGACCTTTCACATCCAATAAATCTATGTTAATTTGTCTGTTTGGAAACAAAGATCCTACATCAATGAATTAATGTTTTTAAAAAAAATGATAATAAAAAGGAAACGTATGGCTTTCATACACAAACACAACCTCGGCTTCATAAAGGATATACTATAATTAACACTTAGTCAAACAAATTACCATCTTATATTCAAACAACAACTGTCTGTGATGCAGTTTTCCACTCTTTATATAATACTGGAATGTCTGGGGCCACGTTACTCACGGCTTTGTCCCAACACTGTGCTTTAAGTATGGCTGACTGATGAACGCTCCTGTAATATCTTTCAGAGATCCCATATAAAACATCAAAAGGTCATCTCTATCTTTATTAAGGGAAACCCAGTGGAAGAGATACTTTTATAATACTGCAATGATAAAAACATTTCACTCCAAACGTCTCTTTTCTTCCCCTCACTGGCAAGAGTCCTCCTCCTACTGGCTTCACTGGAGTAAAAGTGACATGGATGTAAGCTGAGGGTCTAGGTGGTTTCGTTCGTAGCTATGTACAGTATGGCTTCTCCAAAGTGGAAGAGACACAGAAAGCAACGTGGTCGTCTAGAGAAGGACAGAGCAGAGTTCTTTACTGATGCGGAGATGAGACGTCTTCAGGGACAGCCAATCAAAAGTGTCCGTGTTCGTTTTTCTCTCAGAGTTGCTGTCACTGGTTCACCGTGGATTTTTGTATCGCGTTCTTCGAGACTGCAGTTACTCAGCTCATTGTCCAATTAGTAACGTCCTCAGAGGCCATTTCTGTCTTTCATGCCCTTTCGCAGCGTCTCTCGGTCTGTCATGTCACTTCATTTTTGATTTTCTCCTCTCTCCTTCTCCCCCGGTGAGGCTCAGTCTTCCTCCGTGCCCGCGGCCCCCCTCAGTCCGTTCATACAGAAGGGCAGGCCGGAGGAGAAAGGGCTGTCAGACGGTGAGAAACCGCTGAAGGGTGGCAGCCCGGCCAGCCGCTGTAAGTGCGGGAAGAAGGTCGGCGGGGGTCCCTTGTGGTGGTCCGAGCGTAGCTGCAGGCTGTCGCCGTGGCCCCCGCCGTGGTGGTGGGAGGGGGGCAGCTCTGGTGGAGCGTAGCGGATGGTGCTGGGGGCGTAGAGGCTCTGAGGGCCCTGCGGGCCGAGGGCCAGCGGGTGGAAGAGGACCCGTCCCGCCGCGCCGCCCGCCAGTCTTTGGAGCAGCTCGAAGTCGGGTCCGTTCCCGCCGCCGCCCGCGGCGCCGCGGCTCACTATCCCGGAGACGGCCCGGTCCTCGCGGGGCTGTGGGGAGGACACGGACACGGCGGGGGACAGGGCCGGGGACGGAGGGGTGAACAGGCCCTTCGGCGGCGCCTCGCTGCTGGACGAGGAGTCCGGGATCGGGGTGGTGGGGCTGTCGCCGTTCAGGCTGCTGGACGGCGTGTGCGCGTGCGTCGGCTGGGGCTGAGAGGCGTGCGTGTGGGACCCCCAGCGCCCTCCGGTGGACAGGACTTCGTGCTCAGTCTTGATGGTGGGGCTTTGCGGCACCGTGGACGGCGCCACCACGCTCTTCAGCTGCTGGATGACGGCCCGGCCGTTGTGCGCCCGGCCCGCTCTGTCGCCTCCCGTCGGGGCGTCCCCTCCTCTGCCCTGTTTGCCGCCTCCCCCGCTGTCTTCCTGCTTCAGTCTGTCGCTGTCGCCCCCCTGCTCCCACTCCGGCTCGTCCTCCTCGTCGCCCTCGCTTTCGCTTGCGAGGTCCGACGAGGCCGACACCACTTCCTCCGTGTGTCGAAGCTCCTCCAGGCGACGGCGGCTCTCCGGAGGCGCTCCCTCGTGGTCGGACCTCAGCAGGCGCTTCCTCCTTTCCTCTGATTGGACGGCGGGGGCAGCGAATTTCTCTCTACCTTTGCCGTCAGGGTCGCTCTTTCCGACTGTCTTCACCGGTGGTTGACCTGAGCAGAAAAAGAAATTTTGATGAGGAGAGGAGGCAATTCACAGAGTCAAGTGGGTGGAAGTTGGCATCAGATATGTCCAGAATTTCCCTGCACACATCATTCCTGTCCATGCTGAAGATATAGATCCCCACATCATGACGTTGCCACTACCATGCTACCATGTGCCAAAGTGCTTATTAAAGTGTTGAGCTCATCATTCAAACTACTTTTGAGTGCAACGCTGCTGACAATGTTGTCAAAGGCTTAACTGAGAAATGTTATCATGCTGAAGGTGGAGTGTCAGAAAGAGCAGGAGCTTCTTAAAGAGACGGAGGCCCAATTTCAAAAATGCTAAATTGCAAAGTCAAATGTTTGGCAGCACTTTTATTACAACCGAAGATAAGATGGTTAATTGATTGTGCACTTTGAAATGCCTTCTTGCTGAAAATGTGCTATATAAATAAAATTAAATGAAATAAATAAATAAATATATAAAATGACCTATAAAATGGCACTATGTGCCTGGAAAATACATAGTGCCTCTGAAGAAGAATTTTCTTCTTCACATTATATAAACAAACAAGGTGTGGCATGAGATTTTAGCAGTTCCTGGATTCTGGATTTGATTTTCAGTGGTAAAAGACGGAGGCTGAATACAAATGCATGCCGTCTTTTCAGACTTATTTCCTTCCCATGTCACAAATTTGTGCTATTTATTTGCTTCTCTATCACATAAAATTCCATTAAAACTCCTTGACATTTGTGGCTGTAACGTGACAAATAGCTAGAACGCTCAAAAGTGTGAATACTTTTGAAGGGAACTGGTATTTTCCACACGCATGAAAAGTAATGTGCGCTACCTCGGGCCTGCGGGGAGCCGTCGGTGGGGGACGAGCTGACTCGGAGTCTCTCCGCTCTTATGCTCTCCGGTAGCTGCAGCAGATCCAAGGGAGTGTCGGGCATCTCAGTTCGACTGGATGGAAAGAGAGGAGAGAGAAATGAACAAATGATCAACCACTTAAATCCACTTATGTAAAAAAAAAAAGGAAAAAAAAGCAGCAGCACTAGTTTGAGTGAATACTTAGAGACAGGAACAACATATAATCAGGCAAATAACAGCCTCCGATAGCCAAACTACCTCAGCTGCTTCTAACCTCTGCCTAACACCCCCCGGCCCCTTAAACAGTCCTTAATAAACAAACATACGCATCGCCACGCACACAAAAACGCACACGGCGTCCCATTTAGCAGCCCACCTATACAAAGTTAAGCTCCGACAAGGAGGGGAGGCTGTTCGAGAAGTTAATGAGCTCTTGTAATTACAACACTAATTAACTAAAACACCATTCAGACCTAAAATTCTGACATCCATTTGTACTAATTATATAGCTTTAGTCTAATTAGCATTGAAATTCAGCCTACTCCTCTTGTTTTTGTCTGACTGCCTCGCTGTAGAGGCAGCATTTAGCTACTCTGGACGCGCTTGTGTGTATGTATGAAATACATTAAGACATAACCAAGAGTAATACAACATTTAAAAGGTAATTTATATTTAAAAACAAGGTGAAGACATTTGAAATGTTGTGTTTCAGCCTAAAAGCTTTTCAATAGGATCATATCTGCTAATTCAGAGCAACAGAGCTGAATAACAAGAAGGCATTGTTATATTGCTGCATACTAATAATGTTGGATCACACCACAGAAACTACCAGGACTTTCAAACACCGTACTGACTGATTCAAAGTAACTTTTAAATAATTTTTTCTGTATTTTTAAAACGTAGCTTTTCAAAGAAGAAAAAGGTGTGACGATGAAGATAAAATAAGATTCCGATCTGCCGTTCCTTTGCGAAAATCCCCCATACGTTAACGCTAGACAAGCTAGACAAGTATGTCTAGCGTTAAGGTTAAACTCTAGGTATGTCTAGAGTTTACTTCATTCTTGTCATTCAGACAAGAATGAAGTAAACACAGTTTTCAAACGATGATTTGATTAAGTCATTAGGTGGAAATCTAAAGTCACCTGGCTTTATTTAAAACGCCCCCCTTATTAAATATTACAATCAGACGTGAAGAATCCACAAATTACATAAAAAGAACCTGTCTGACAGCATGAAGTTGGCTAAAAGCTCTCAAAATGCAATGCAGCATGCACCAGTCTAAAGGAAATGGAATGATGAAGAACAGCGCCGATGACATGTGTTGGTTTATGTTGCAAAATCTTCTCCGAGGTTTTGTGGATTCGGTAGCCCATATACATGGAGAAAACATGAAACAGTGATGAAACTTCCCTGGACAGAAATCACCAAAAATGGTAGCAAAACAGTGACAAAAGAAACAACATAAAAAGAGTAAAGTTTAGACTGGGACAAAAAAAAAAAATCCAGCCTGACTTGGCCTGAGCCTGTAGGAATTGTATCGGAACCTGATCCTATAGATTTAAATACAGGCCACAGCCCCAAGTAGACTTGACATAATATTTTAATTACATTTTAATTTTTAGAGCATAGTCTTAGTAAATAGTATAACTTCTCCTGTTTTTAGATTTGTTTAAAATCTTCTTGCTCCATTTTGCAACTTGTAGCCACAGGGTGAGTCAAGTGCAAATCATCTGGGATGTGTGATTGATAGGAGCGGAGCTGCATGCGCATCACACAATGCGCTGCGCTTGTTACAGTCTAATGAACTTCTGCACCCGTCTTTGTTTATTCAACACGGTGAGCTGCCTACTCCTCTATATAGAATACAAGTAGATTAACAAAGTTTCATATTGTGCATTTTCATTTTGTTTTCTCTGTGATGTATGTATTGCAGACTTTATAAAGGCCGCACAGACGCAAGCAGACCCAACGATCATGCAAATAATTTTAGTCTGACCAGGCCTGAATTTTGTGTCAGTATCACTATTAAACAATAATAAAAGGACTGATATACCCTGATATCTCACATTTGCTAGAAAACATCTTCATAATTAACAAGACTTTTGGGAAAATATTCTGTGGACTGACGAAACAAAAAGGGAGAACTTAGAAAAAACCACATAAATTTCTGGATTCTCCAACACTTTGCCCTTTCTCTCGCTCCTCATCAGGTATCCTTAAAAATAATGAAAGCACTTATATTTCTAAGTCATGCTTCATTTCAACAGTTTGTGTTAAGGCTGTCAGAATGAACAAGCTCAAAAATAATATGCTTTGAAGTCAGTACTTTCTCAGTAACCTCCAAATCTCCACCAATAATCCCTGCATGTTTCATCACCTATTCTCCCCCCCGAAATGATTTCTTCAGACAGGCAGAATATTGTCCGCATGTAACAAACAGCTTTATTTGATAAGAGCCTGCGAATGTGCAGCTGCTGGACCGACCTCAGGACGTAGTTCACCCAGATGACGTTGCGCTCATGGGGGGCTTTGTGATTGATGGAGACGGTGGCAGTGGACTGGATCCACAGGTAACCTCCTCTCCTCTGAAGCCAGCGGTAGTAGCCCGTCACCACCTGGCCTTTCCTCAGGACTGGGGGTGAGAAAGAAGAAGTTGGTCAGTTCAGAAATGTGTCAGCAGAGGGCGCCTTGCACAACCAGACAACAGCACACCTATGGCATCCCGATATCACTAGTGAGAGAAGCTGTCTGCATGTGGAAATGTGTGTGAGACTCACGGTCCTCGTGGCTCTGCCGGATATTTTCCAGATCTTCCACATGGACGAAATGATAACAGGTATGTCCCACCACTTCCGCTGGGGTCAGATCCATATACTCTGAGATCCTGTGGAGCAATGGATAAAAAAATAAATAAAAAAACGAAACAAACAAACAAAAAAACCTCATTTGTCAACTAAACAGAAGCAGATGTATTTTCTAAAAACCACCAGCTGGCTGGGGATTCTGCCAGGCGCTCATGAAAAAACATGAATGCGGGCACACTCCAGAAAGAAAAAAGACTGCATAAAACAAACATTCGCACGTTGGACAAACGTGCGGTGACACTTATTGTCCGCGCAAAAATTCATGATAATAAAATAAGCTACCTGTTTTCACAATATGTGACCTGCAAGTCCATGTTCACTCGGAAGACGAACATGTTGCTCTCCATGCGGACCTCGTTGAGCGTGGAGGGCGGGAGCGTGTGCGCGAGAGCCACCAGGCCAATGGGGCGACGGACCGAGCGCGTGGAACCCGGGACGAGTGCAGGCCGGCAGCGGATCCGGCCGGTCACGTGGATGACCTGGCAATCAGAGAGCGCGGTCCTTAAAAACAGAGCCAGGTAGGAGCACACACTAACGCATCGACACATCCAATGGAGATCAAACTGAATAATTGGATGGTGTGAAAGCTGTAAACAAAATACCAAATCAAGAACGGAGCTGGTGTCTGACATTACAGCTGCGGGAGCGGTGGACTCTGCGAGGTGAGTTGGTTTAGTGTGTGATAAGGTCAGAGCCATGAAACGAGGCTGCTGTGAAACTCTCGGCAGCAAGAAACACGATCTACAGACTTTGATCCAACCAAAAATAGGTAAACATGATATTGGTGGAAATTAATCTGTGACCAAGTAAACATTATGTACAATATTTTAACATCAAATGTCAATAGTACCAGTTTTATCTGCTGCTTGTGGTTGTAATTTGTATTGGGTAAGGTAACTTTTATTTCAATGAAACTTTTACGGGGTAAAATTTCATCAAAGTAACTGTACTTTTGCTTGACAACAATATTTGTATACTCTTTCCATCTCTGCTGTTTATTCTCTGGATATAATGAGATTGCCTGAGGTAAAATTTTCACAGATTTTGTAGCGTCAGAGTATTAAAAAAATATTTTGTGAAAATGTATAAGATCATCTTACTGTTTCGATTTAAAACTGAAAAATGTTTTCCTATTTTTAAGATAAAGTGACTTAATAAAAACTATAATTATAAGAAAAGTTGTCCATAACATTTGTCTGAGCATTAATTAGTTGAATAAATAAACAGAAATGATGCTCATCACAGTGTAAACTAAAAAGTGTGATGGGCAATGCTTTTTAAAATTTTTTACAACTTGGCTGTTTTTGGATGTTTGGCACCAAGTTTGGCACCAGCCTTCTGCAATTATCTCGTAGTTATGGGACGGTAGGACAAAATATATATCTGTCATCAGAAAGTCGTCTTTTCCTTAATCAGGGGACACAAGCTGTCATATTTCATAAAACTCAAAAGGTCAATAGAAGATGAGAACCAAATAAATGCAACTAGTGTGTTCCACATTTTATCTGTAGGATACTTTTCTGGCTTATTTTGTCACCCGAACAAAATAAATGCAACTAGGCTGAAAATAATAAACTATTAAGTTAAATTATGCATACTGTGTGAGCATTTTATGACAGTCAATGCATTTTTTCCACAACTGAGTAAGTTGGATGTGAAATTATTGTAGGCACAAAACGCAATTATGAAGGAACAAAATGGCAACTCATGGGTAAAAATGAGAGCACAAATTGTTGAGGGGGAAAAGTTACCCAGAGGCCTCTATGCTCCATACAGCTGAAGGAAATGCTACAGATGCTGAAAAAAACAAAACAAAACAAAAACCCACACACACACATTGCCAGAGACTGGCTCTGATCTGCAGGTTGAACAATTAAATATCTAAATTCATCTCCCAAGTTATAGAAAGCATAAAAGCTAAGCTCTCCGACTATTTCCAGTCTAAAACCACATCGACCAACAGAATGTACTTCGATGCACATCATGTTTATTAAAGAAAAGAGATAAAGGTTATGGACATGTCCTTTAATCTATGATAAGCTTTAATGCAAAAATATGGCTACTTGTAATTTAATCTCGAATACAATACTAATACATCTATCAGATAACCTGCAGCATTTGCTTTTGTTTTTTACTTGTTATAATACTTGAAAATATCAGAATTGGTAAATCGGTAGATGGCAAATCAAACAAAATAAAAAATAAAACTGGAAATCTGGAACCAGTCAAGAAAATCCTGATTGTTCAAAAACTCTGGTAATAACAGCACTTCCTCTATTTCAGCCAACAGGCATATCGTGATCTGTATGAAACTGTAGCCTGTACCTACTGAATAAATATCTTGAGATTATGGTGAATTCCTCTGCAGCTACCTTGTATCCGGAGGATTTGACATGCAGGCCTCTTTTGGTGAGTGTGGACTTCATCCTGATGAAAAAACCACGTTCTGGAGGCTCATCAGCAGCAGAATGAGGACTGGAGGGACCTGCTGTCAGAGATAAAAAAAAATACCATTTTAACGACTGTTAAACAAAGACAGAAAAAGAAAATACCACCGCTCTATTACGTGGCGAGAGACTTTGCTTAGGGAAACGGCAAAAATCTAAATTTAGCTGCTTATTACGGGGCCAAAAAGTACCAGGCTCAGGGGTACCGGCTAGTGAAGAGGTGGAGGCGGCGCTGGAGGCGCTGTCGGGGCCCATGTGGCAGCCGGCTTCGGCCCGCAGATGCGGCTTGATCCCCAGCCGCTCGGCCATCTCCACGTGGTCCGCAGGGTGGATGTAGTCGAACACGCTGCTGCCGGTCAGCTCCACCTGAACGGAGGCACAGCCACCCATCAGAGTCCAACGCTTAGAGCACAAACACCTACGCGTGTGCAGGTACAGCTCACACACACACACACACACACACACACACACACACACACACACACACACACACACACACACACACACACACACAC
>CAEGAF010122075.1:0-13644 GCA_903067075.1 Micropoecilia bifurca | reverse complement strand
CAGTGACCAGTAAGAAAATCCCCAGGTTTTTGGGGATTTTTTTTTACAATAAAATGCCAATATATCATACAGTCTGGTCGTGTTTTTCACTTATGTAGATATTATGCCTCAGGCAGTATGACCGTATTTACTACGGCAAAACCACATTTTAATTTTTTATTTAACGTATTTTACTGTATTTGGGAAATACGGTAATATACTGGCAGTTTTGGTAACCAGAATTTTACAGTAATCTTAAAAAACAGTAAAATACTGCATTTCCAAAATACGGTAAAAACCTGGCAGTGTTGGTTGCCAGAATTGTACCGTATTTTTAAAATACGGTAAAAAATCCATCATTTTTTCCATGATTTGGCAAACACCAGGCATGTGTGGTGTTTGAAGTCCTCAACAACACTCCAGTTAGGAAATCCACTCCTCAACCAGGTGAACAGACACTCAAACTTGCGCAGCTGATGTTCAGAGGACCTTGAGAAGACTCAACATGCATAAAGCAGCAGATCCTTATAACATACCGGCACTGGTTCTCAAGAACCGTGCTAATCAGCTGACTCGCGTCCTAATGGACATATTTGGCACCTTGCTAAGCGAGGTCTAAGACGGCCATCATCATACCAGTGGCCATAATGTCATCACTTAACGACTACCACCCTGTTTCTAGTTGCTGGTGAAGGATTACATTATCTCAAAACTCCCCTCCTCTTTTGAGGACTCCAGTTTGAGGGTTGGTAAGAAAGCTTCAAGGGTCATCTCCCTCAGCACTGCCTCCCTGTGTTCTGAGCCCACACCTCTTCATCCTGATGACCCATGCCTGCCATGCCAGTCATTATGCCTGTCATTACATTATGTAGTTCAGTTCGAACTACATAATGTAATATGCAGACGATACTACAGAGAGGAGGTAAAACATCCTGAATGTCAAGAAAACAAAAGAAATGGTTGATTCCAGGAAAAATCAACCAAGTCACCCTTGCCCCCCTCCTCATCAATGAGGCTGCAGTGGAGCAGGTCAGAAGTATTAAATTCCTTAAAACATGCATGACAGAATCAAGGCAAGTCCAGGTCTGATTTTGATGAGGGAAAACCATTGTATATACCCTTAAAGAGTTTTGTTTGATTTCATCAGGGACATAATAATTTTGTATGCATATGATTTGACACATAGTATAAGAGGAACATCAGCCTTATTTCAAATGATAGGATGAATTATATTTCTGTTATATACAGCATATTGAATTACTAATATAGTGTTGATAACATATTATAGCTTAAGGCCTCAAGATTATTTCTAAGACAGAGTTTTGAGGTGAGTGACCAAAAAAGATGAGATATGAATGCATAAAGATAGTCGAAGCCACAAGCTGCTGCATGAAAAGTGTTTGCCTGCAGATAAAACTGTGCTATAGATAGCTGCAGTTGTAGGTTTAGAGGTAAATAAGCCAAATAGGGAGTGTGCACTGCTGGTACTCTTATTTGGAGAATTCAACTTTCAGGATGGGTACACAGATCTGTGATGGCCTTGTTTGAAATAAATGCTCCTTTATTTGTATAAGACCATGTCATAAGAGTCTTCTGTAGAAGGTTCTCACATAGGCAAAAGACAAGATTCATGCAGTCTACACTTGGATCAGTTTAAATGTGTTCAACTTATCCTTGACCATTTTCTCTTTTGACATACAAAAAGCTGCCCAGTTTTCATCTTCCAGAAACTGTTGAAGGGTGCAGGTAATTGGACAAAGACAAGAACAAGAACATTGATATGCCTTAAACATATCAATGTTTTAGGCATCAATGCATTAAAAACATTGGTTGTTTTTAATGCATAAATACAATTTCAGAAATATAATTTCAGAAAATTAGATTTTCAGAAATTGCTAAAACAAACATACTAATAGTAGTTTGCTACAGCTGTTATACAGCCACCCGGTGGTAATCTGAGAGACATACTGTTCACAAAGTGACTCATAATCTTGCAGTAAATCTCAACAAAGTAAGCAGGTATTAATTTACATTCAGCAAAGAGGAGAGGTGGCCTTCACACTTCCAACCTGCAAACGGTGAGCTGACCACCTTCAGGAGTTCACCTGCAGTTTGCACAATAGAACTCACTGTGTTGGTTCAGCTGCAGCAGATGGAAGAGGACAGGGCAGACCAATACAACCACTGATGACAGCGATGTTTTCTACATGAAAATTTAACAGGTTCCAGACAGGAGAAGCAGTAGTGAGAATCAACCTCCTTCATGGAGGTAACTATCAGTGTTTAAATTAGAATACTTACTGATAGCAATACATTTCATAATCTGCATGTAATTTAGCATGAAAGAGAAAAAAGGCCACCATCATTTTTAAAAAGGAGCCAGGATTTTTTTGTCTTTAAGGTTTATTCATTAAACTGAAAATATAGACAGAATTTATACTTGATATAAAACCCCCCCCCTTTGTCGGCTCCATATGGCAGAAATGTGGCAGGTTGTGAAAACCTGAACACTGAGCTGCTGTTGTAGTTATCTGCTGGCAGAAGAGCAACACTGATGTCCAACAATAGACAATCAGGGAAAAAAAGACAAAGGGTGGTCTGTTTACAGCAGAGACCTCCCAGATCCTCGTCAAGCTGCTCGTCCAGCTGCTCTCCCTCTGAGACACTGTCTCTGTTTAATATATAAAACCCACATGGTGCATACAGACCTTTCACTACTGTAGCACAATATTCAGTGATCCACAAAAATCATTTTATGAGTGATCTCAACTTGATATTCATACATCCATCCATTTTCTTCCGCTTATCCGGAGTCGGATATGAGATGAGACCACCTTGACATTATTGCACCTGCTGTTATTAGTGTAGATGCAAACACCATCACCTCAGGTTTTACCGCTTAATGCTGCCCCATCCAAATGGAATGTTGTTAGCCTGACAATTATAAGGTTACCAAAAACAGAGGAGTTGAATCATGTCTCAGTCAGAATTATGACAGCAGTTACTCAACTCACAGTTTGATGTCATATCCAGCATTAAGTTACCTATTTTGTTCTCTAGCAAACAAGTTGAATGAAAGCAGCGTTCTCCAAGGGTTACACTTTAGCTTATGGCTGCTGAATACGCTTCCTGTTGCAGAGCCGCCGTCTCCTCCTGGCTGCTGGGGGCTTTCGCTCATTCAATTTCCACTGAATCCTACTGGCATAACAGTCTGAGGTTGTTCAGAGTTTCCAGAATTTCAGTGTCCACTCACAGTAATATGTAGGTTATGCATACTTTTAAGATAAACTTAGCATCTTATTCTGCTTCTATTATACTGAAGGTTTTCTTTTGTATAAGCCAGAATAAATGTCTTTTTATGCCTTAAAAGTCCAATGTTTTCAGGAACCAATGTACCGCCATGTTTGTGTTAATAGCTATGAATAGTCAAAACAAAGCTATTGTGGCTGAACAGCTGTCTCACTATTTCATCCAACCATGTTTCTGTTACAAATATTTAAAGAATATGCTCAGTAATGAAGTCTTTAATAAAACGATATTTTTCTGACAAAACTCTCAAGTTCAATAAAGACAATTTAAGTGACTTAGTGATCATTTCATATATATAGGAAGGTTATCTTGAATAATATCAGTTAATCTTAGACTACTACTATTAAATACAATTAATTAAAATTAAAACTGTTTATATAAACTAATATCCAAAAAAGCCAAAACTACTCAAAGGCAGACAAGGCAAGACACTGAGAAAAGTTGCTCCTGCTCTGCATTCAATCAGGACCAGTAAAAGGAATAACAATGGATAACATGTCTCAACTGACTGTCTGTTCATGTCATTCCAGATCCCAACACAACATGATGAGACCAGTTCATCCACCAGTATCTGTAGCGAGTGGAGTGTGAGGTCCAGCAGCCACTATGCCATGTGTGTAAAGGACCAGTGGTGGTGTTGCGGCCCCAGGCGGGATGCTGCTGGAAGCCGGTCAGTATGACTTTGCTGGACTTGTGGCTGTCCCGCTCCATCCCCATGTGCCTGCTCCTCCAGAGCCTTGTCCTCATGGCCCTGTGCTTCCCCTCGGCCAGCATGTGTCCAAAGGGTTGCAGCTGTCTACGCGACCCCCACCTCCACGGTCTCAATGTCACCTGCAGTCAGTCCCGCCTCAAAGAGATTCCCCCCAACCTCCCAGTCGACACTGTCCTCCTGAGGCTGGACCACAATCAAATAGGTGCTGTGCCCGACCAAGCCTTCCGTGGACTCCGGCTTTTGAGGGAGCTGAACCTCTCTTATAATGCAGTGGAAACTTTAGGGGAAGGTTCCTTTAGTGGCATCGAGGGGACATTACAGGTGCTGGACCTTTCCCACAACCGCATCACTAGCGTTCACAGGGATGCTTTTGCCCGACTGAAGGCCCGCATCATTGTAGATGACAATCCCTGGCACTGCGACTGCGCCCTCCAGCAGGCCATTGGAGGAATGGCTCACAACCACGAGGCCGCGGCCAGGGTCCTCTGCAGGAGCTCCGAACTTCTTGATCAGGAGGGTCGACCTTTTCTGGCAGTTGACACTGACCTGTGTAACCTGGCAAAAAGGACCACAGACTATGCCATGCTGGTCACCATGTTTGGTTGGTTTGCAATGGTTATATCATATGTGGTGTATTATGTTCGTCAGAACCAGGAGGATGCCCGGCGCCACCTGGAGTACCTTAAGTCTCTCCCCAGTAAGCCCAAGAAACCTGATGATGCTGACGACATCAGCACTGTTGTCTGACAGAAGCATCACAATGACTCTTCATCACAGACTCTATGAAATGTTTACGCATCAGGACCCACATTTATAGTGTTTACTACTTCAAACTTCAGTCTCTGTGAGCATCAGAAGGGTTTGTACTTTAGAACTTTTCTCGTATGTCTTTACCAGGCTGAGTTTATGTTCAAAGTGAAATCAGGCAAGAAATGAAACAACAACCACACTACAACATTTGAAAAATGTAACCTCAGGTTGAAATATTACCACGGTAATGGCTTTTTAGGTAATGATTTGGAACATGTGGATATATATATATATATATATATATATATATATATATATATAGTTTTAAGACGACATGACATACACCTTTAATCAAAGCCCTTATTTTTCAGTGTCAAACAGCTGAAAATGTCATGGTCTCTGAAACCATAGCGTGGAAGCAGAGCACATTCAGTTATAATGTGTCTAATTTACAACAAATGGAAGAAAATATTTCTTATTTGTCTCCCAGCCTTTGACTAAGCAGGCATGTCTGTTAAATAGACACGTTTTATTGCCATGCTTTTTTGAAAATAACAACTTAGGGTAATAACATAGAATACTAAATTCCAATAAAGCTAATTCCTGCCAGAAATAAAAGGTGTTTTATATTAAAAATATGTATGTTGGAATTTATGCATTTCTGAGTGTTGCAGCTCTGTTTTTCATTGTTATATTCATGTTGATTGGATGAAGGATGAAGCTCTTATGCTAAGCAATTACAGTGCTTTGAGTTTTTGCCCCTTTACAGATTTCTTCAGTGTTTACAGTTTTTCTAGCATGAATGTCCAGTCTGAGGTCATTCCACAGCTTCTCTGTTGGACTTAAATCTAGTCATCTACTAGGTATGTCCTTGGAACTCTCCTATGGGTTAAGATTGGGAAGCCATTTTTGCCTATTCTTTTGTTTTTATTGCTAAATCATGAGCCTTAGCTGAGACAGTGAGCCTGGTAGAGTGCAAATGATTTTCTGTTTCAGATTTTCTGTGTGTGTGTGTGTGACCTCCTGGATGAGTCGCTACTGACCTCTTGAAGTAACTTTTGGTTAACCAGCTACTTCTGGGAACTTTCTTCTCTGATGTATCTCTTCTTCATTTGTGGTTAATAGTTCTCACTGTAGTTTTCTGAAGTCCCGGAGCCTTAAAATGGCTTTCTAACCTTTTCCAGATTGATGTCAATGACTGTGTTTGTCACATGTTCTTGAATTTCTTAAAATCAAGGCAATCAGGGCAATGTCTTACTTTTGGAGATATTTTAGCCTACTTCATGTTGTCAGACAGGTTTGTGTTGAAGTGAATTCTTTAACTGTTATCAAGAGCTTTTTGATTGAATAGTTAAGTGTGTCTAGAAAGCCAAACCATAAGAAATTTGTCAGGAGGCAAATCCAGTTTACAGCACTGTTCAACTGATGTAGCACCCCATTGGTATTAGTGTTTACTTTGTCTTTAATATATCTAGCCCCAGTTGAACCAGTAAACCCATTGTAATTTAAATCAGATGATATTCCTAATTATGTTTACAAAAGTAGAACTATTCAGACTTATTGGTAGGTCATTGAATTTTCTCATTGGAATGCAACCACATTTTGGTTTGCTAACTTTATCACAGACACGATTTGTCCAACTTGTCACCTGTGAGTCTAGTCCATATCTAAGACTGCAACAGTCTTCTTTTAGAAATATATGTAGTGACACAATGTGAAATAAGAGAAAAAATTGTCTTTGTGATAGTTTTAGTGGTGTGCTGCCAAATACAAGTCTTTGGTGGGATAGTGAAATGTTACTGCACTATGTTTCTTTTGTAATAAACTAAGTTGTCCATCTGGAGAGAAATCACATTAACTAAAATCAGCCAATGAATTAGGATTAAAACATACTAATGTTCTGCAAACATTTATTTAGTTAATATTTTTATATGCACTCCATATAAAACATTAAATGACAAAACAATTTAAGCACAATGCCTGAAGGATTGAACTGAGTGGACATGCAGACCAGTTATTGGTACGTAAAGGGTTCATTAGCAAAGCACCAGAGGGTCTAAGTAAAGGACATGTACATGTAGGATCATCTGACAGTCAAAACAGTAAGTAAATAATTGAGTACTTTAATGTGAAATTTGATTGGAAAGGAAAAAGCATAAAAAGAAAGGCAGAAAATTTCAGTTGAAATTCTTTAAAATGTAAAAACACAACCGAAAGACGTTTCCACATCTTCAATCATGTGGATTGAAGATGGAAATAAAATCAGTCAAGGATCATCCACCGGGTGACTGAAGAAGGTCTAGAGATACCTGTGAATAACGGTAGAAGATGCCTATGTGAAGCTATGAACAAGATCCCCTCTGTAAAGTCTGTTTTTTAAAGAAAAGACATTGTGAAGAAGCCAAAAAACAAACTAATTGGCCTGAAGAGACATGATGCAACATGGGATGGACTGATGAAGGCAAGAGTTGTAGGGCTGCACTCAGTTCATCATATAATTCCTAATCCCACTATACAGTGTGAAGCAGGTATCATGCTTTGAACTTGTTCATATTTATTGTTTCTGGCCCATTTATCACATCAATCAGGTCAGACGCATAATAATACTTTAAGACTAAATGTAAGTAAGTAAGTATAATTTTATTTATATAGTATATTTCACAGATAAAATCACAAAGTCATGTCATCTTAACCAGAAGAGGAAATGTCCTTGTCTGGTTTTAACAACATGTTGACGACCCTAAGCTCTAGAAACAATGTTGACTCTAAGGCAAAACCAAAAAATCTAGAGAAGTGTGCAGGCTCCATGTAACACCAATTTGTTTGGTCACCTTCAAACTGATGCTGTAAAAATGCTCCAGGATCTGACTGGTGACACAAACTTTATGGAACAAACCAGAGCTAAGTCCAAAATAATACATATGTGAACCAATCTGGAGGAATTTCAAATAGAATGATGAAGAATTCCAGTTTATTTTAAAACACAGCCACTTTTATAGACTTTCAGACAGCACATATACTGCATTATATTTGGCAATCCCCTACATATGAGTAAGTATTTTTCATATTCTTTCCATATTTGGTTTCCCATTGCCTGTGGCTTCACCTGTCATGCCTGGCCTTTTTGGGTAACTCTTGGCCAATAACTCTAGAAATGTTCTCCAAGCCCATTCTGAGGCATCAAGATGTGATGTATTATCAGACACAATGTTGTTTTCAGAGAACAGCAGTTATACAGATAAATATTCATCCAGTGATTCCCAAGAAAAGCTAAATATTCAAGATTTTTCAGTTTACACAGCAAAGGTTTGAGTTTGGAATGAAAATTATCTGGCAGTGCTGTTTCTGGTGCAGCCTAATGTTCCTTGTTCCTCGTGTTCCCAAAAGGAAGAACAAATATGATAAATATTTCTCCATGTTTTCCTGTGGAGTAGAATGTGCAGTGTTCACATCTTCTCTCAATATGCTGTAAAAAGTTCACGCTGTGACGTAGCACAACATGATGCAAAGCTAAATGCAGCTGCAGACTGGCTTCTTCTAACCCCCTCCAAGCTCTGTCAGGCTGGCCTGGTCAAACCTCTGGTGCTGGTGTCAGTTTAGATCTGTGAACTGGTGTGCATGTTTACCAAATCATGTCAGAAGCAGGCCTTTAGTTCCGGGTGTGTAGCTTCCTGCTTAGAGGTTTCTTCAGTCAGTGAGAGAACCAACACAGCTAATAAATCATCGTACATAAAACATGGAAACCACAATGGTGTCCATGTACAGAATACACTACTGTAACAGTAGTAACATCTGAGATGTATTTGCTTTGTGTAGGATTACATATGTAGCAATTCATGATGAGTTTGTTGTCAATATATCTTGTTCAGAATTACTTAGTATATTTTTATGGTCACACCAAAAACTATGTAGTCTTCAGTAAATCTTAGACCCTTCCAAATCGCAGCTGAACTGTGTGATTTTCCCACAAATACACATACACACACGCACACCCACACACACACACGCAAATACACAGACACACCTGCACACACACACACACACAAGAGAGGTGTCTCTGTGTACCCATGGACTCGCATCCCAAAGGATAGAGGAGGGTTTGTGCCAGCTCCATTTTACCCTCTGGGTATCTAACCTGTTGATAAAGACACATAGACATTCATATATTATTAAAATCTATTTGTATTTGTTTTTATGTGTGTTAACACTTAAAGTAGTTAATTTTTGAAGCTGATAAGATGTTTTTGATCAAAACTGAATAATAGATCAAATGTCACCAAATTCTAAATGAAATTGGCTTTCTGTCGAATGGCACTCTTTAAATAAACAGGAAATGCTATTTCACACATAGCAAGTAGCCAAATGAAAACCATGTTGGAGCTTTGAATTGTTCCTGGTGGGTTTATTTAAGAAAAAAACTAATACTGACCTTCACACCCATTTCCTGCTGTTATTGGTGTGAATGCCACTATGAATGTCTTCCTGCACACTGTCCAGAAATGTGAACTTTCATCCACCAATGAAAGCAGTAGTCCTTTTAGTCCCGTCTTACATTGACTGGTTGTTTTACCCTCTCAGCCTTTATTTTGTTTGATTATCAGACGATGACTTGCACAAACAACTTCCTCCTGTAAATTGCTCGTGTCTGGACCACTTATTTTAGCTTTTTGCACATGTTGCCAGATGTTTTGGTCAGTTCTGACTGTTCAGCATGAAACTAACATACAAGAATCATTTTGTTTCATCAGTGACCAAACATAGACACATGGAGTTAACCCATGTTGGTACCATTAAATGGGTTCCAGTACTGAACCCAATTTTGCTCAGCTATTCCAGCACACACACTGCAGTGAATATGGGGTTAGGATTAGTGACAAAGATAAGTGTGAAGACCTGAAAACCTTTCTCCTAGATGCTGTGACTGTATTAAATGGTCTAAATGTGTTCATGCCATTAAGTTATCTAGAATCATTGACAACACTTTTTTAGATGGCATCTAAAAAGGATTTGGAGAAATCAGTAAGATTTTAACCAATGGGGGAAAGGAAGCTTCCATTTATAATTACTGTACACCTTAAAGCTGACCATAGAGTGAACACTGAGACAGCAGCTACAAACTGACAGCTTAGCTTTAAGACCAACTGTATAGTTTTCTGATTGTGGTCTCAATGGAATGACTAAGTAACACAAATAAATTCTTTAAGCTATCTTGGTTTTTTATGAGTTGCCAGTGTATCTCACTATACGTATGCTTATGTAAATGAAGCTGGAACTGTTGCTGTCAAATGAGCTGTGGTTGGGATCAAACACAAACCTTTTTAGGAATTCAATGTCAACAGTTTGAAGAACCTACATGGAGCCAACCGAGACTGCAAGACATCTCAAAGGCTTGAATATGTTCTGGTTTGTCCTGGAAGTCAGTGGGTTGGTGCCACTGCTGAATTGCATTGTCATGCCTATACTGGTTATCTTTAGGAATCTTTCTGTGGATCCTTGTGTCAAATCAAAACAGTCCTTTATTTTAAAGAATTGTGCAACAGAATTAACAACAAAAACATGAACCACATTTAAACAAGAAATAGTGTCTCCATGTGAACAGTTATTCATCATAACTGAACAAAAGCAAAATTTAGTGATTTTGCTCAGGAAGTTGGTGGAAGAAGGGCAAGTGCAATTTTACCACTATGGCATATTGCTGTCAACTGCTAAACAAAGATTTTATTAAAAATAAGAAATCAAATGACGGCAACAAGTGTCTTCAATAACAGCTGAACAGTTTACATTATGACTGAGCACTTTAAAATTTTTAAAAATCATTAGATGGTTTCTGTTTTCTTAAGTTGTAAAGTTTATATTTGTTCATAAACATAAACTTATGAACAAAGCTGTTGTCTCTCAGAGTGAATTTTTAAATATTAGTCCTGAGCCGAAGTAAGCACAAGACTAAATGTCGGTTTCAGTGGACTCTTCCTGTTGGTGTTCTGTGGTTCTTCGGGTCCTTGGGCGTCTCTGCTGTTTTGCTAACTGTAAATGTTGGTCTTTTTCTTTTTGCTTCTTCTCACTTGCTCCGAATGTAAATGATGAACTTTGCAGACCTGAACATGGCCTCCCCAATCATGACTAATCATTGCAAGTAAGCCTATTCAAAGTCACGGTGCCGCTGTATGCATCATTTCACTTTAATAACACGGAGTGCAGCAATGTTCCAAGCTGTGTCTGAGGAGAAAATCGATTGTGTCTAATGGCTTCCTGCTCCTCACAGACACATAGACGACCAAATGAAAGAGGAAGGAAACAGGGCTCTGTAAATGCCCAGGAAATTAGACTTTTATGTGATAAAGATAATTTCCCAAATTCCAATCACTTTAAACCCAAGGAAATGTATCTGATAACTGGTCACTTTTCAGGTTCTGGATTCAAAACATAAAATACAAGAACTGAACAGAGTGGATGGTGTGAACCCAGTGGTAGATAGTCTGTTCAGCTATGGTGGTGAGTTGAGTTCAGTGAAACACAATGAGATGTCCAGATATAGATATTAAAAATGATCGAATGTAAATACAAATGTTGGTGTTTTGTGGAATACTTGAATCCCTTTAATTAGTTGTTCTTGAATGTGCCGTACCCATAGCCTTGTCATGTTGGGGCAACCTTTTCACGACTGGATCAGAATGATGTGTAAAATGTAAAATGCATGTGTGGTGTAATAAAACACGGCAGCCAAGGAGCAGAGAGTATTTTCTAAGTGCCTGAATACCTCCCACATCTGCTTTTTGTTTTCAAACTCATGTCTTCTTTCTTCCACCTCTGGTTTTTGTCCTAAAAGCTCCTTATTTAGGATTCTCCCAGTACAGTGGATTGCTTTGGAGGTTCTACAACAACAGAATGAACTATGTTGATGTAAAGATCTGTTTAGAATCATATTGTAAATTACCGCAGCTCTTTGTGCCCAGACAGAGCAGATGTTAGCACCGGCTATCATGACTGTGTTGTAAAGGCATGTCATACCTAGAGTGAAATAAAGGAGAAATGCATTGATCTTTGGTGTTCTGTCTTTCTCAGCTGATTAAAAATTCATCCATATGTTTGAGGAGTAAATGGGGCACAAAATTTCAATTCAACGTCCCAACTAAGTATTAGTCTATTACCGACTGACCAGTTTCAAAGATGCTGCAATATAAAAAAGTCACGGTTTCAAATTCACAAAAATGTTCAGTCATACCCTTCCTGTGGTATAAGTGTTTTTTTAATTCTTATCAGAAAGAGTGTGGATATAAAATCACACTGGTTGTTTACAACACAACCTCACAAGTCACAACCTTTCCCCCATGTTCCAACAAGAACATCTAAAGAGGTTCTTGGAAACATGTTGCAAGGATGTATAACAGGGATGTATAAGTTTATTATGTATAAGTTGACAAAGCTGTATCTGTATCTGCCAGCATCACCAGGTTTCACTTGAAGCTGGAAACCAAAGAGAACTTAAAAGGCAGCAAGCAATCCTGGAAATTCATGAAAACTCATTGATTCATGAAATAGTGACAAGTTGGGAAACCATTTTCAAAACTTTTGAGAGATTTCTCTAATAGCAATAAGCTGTGCAGTTTTTGCAGCAGACAGGAGCTTTTACGCATCTAACACTGGAGAAGGTCTGCTAAGTTCTTGTTTAAAATACTTGGTGACTAGAAACAGAGAACACACTCTCATTTTTGAATCCTGTTATGGAACACATTGCTAACCTACTGAAAGCTAAGATTAACAAGAAGATGATGCCTTAAGAAAACAAATGAAAAAGCTGCTGATGAATGATCTGCCACACCATTACTCCTTAGAGAAAGCCAAGAACATGATGAACTGCTAGGTTCACTGATCCCTGTTTCAAGGACAACTTTGATCAAAACAGGGATTATGTCATCAGATTTGCTGAGGAAGAAGCTATGAACCTCTCAGACACAATTTCTCAGCCATTTCATCTCATCAATCACCTGCAGCCACTGATGACCAAGAACAGGGAGAAAACAAATCATAATCTAGTTAAGTGAAAGAAATGACATCCGTAAAACACCAGAGAGTTGAAACTGAAGAAGTAGCCCCCAAAGAAGAGTGAAAACTGAGATTAAACAATATTGCTCTTGTACTCCCATATCCTCTGATGCTGACCCACTGACCCGGTGGAAGACACATGGAAGAGTTACGTCCTCTTAGCGGTGCAGAAAGTACATTTCTCTGCATCCCAGTCACAATGTGCCTTCAGAGGTTCAGTTCTAGTGGATACATCCTCTCACCTCACCAGTCCAAGACAAACACAGGAAAAGTGAACAGGCATACCCTTCTGTATCACAACTGGCACTAAGAGAAAAGTGTAGAACTGAGTGAGTTTCCATAAGTGTTGATATTGAGATTTAGGTTTTTGTTTAAAATATATTAGTAACACATCGTTGTTCATGTATATTCAACCTGCAGCTAATGGAAGGTCCAGCTGGAAAATAATGAGCACTCAACAAAGTCTACCTCACGCTTCGCATTGCACACAGTTATAAGTGTGTGTATCTATTTTTCATACCTGTTCTATGGCGTCCTGCAGGCTGCTGTCAGTTACTGTCAGATACACTACTCTTGCTGCTGTCAAACACCGATGAGGGCAAACCCTACTGACGATGAATCATTTATTCTTCCTTCTATTTATATAACAGCCAATTGGAGCAAACCGATTGGTGAACTTTTTCAGTACACACCATGGACATGCTAATGCCTCACCAGTTAAAGCATAACTGGTTTATGCTGTAACTGGTCTGTTCCTAATCCTACCAACAGAAAAACCACACACACACACACACACACACACACACACACACACACACACACACACACACACACACACACACACACACACA
>CAEGAF010122065.1:0-16372 GCA_903067075.1 Micropoecilia bifurca | reverse complement strand
TTTGTTGGTGTTTTGTTTCTTTGGTTTTTGTTTTTTTTGTTTTTGTTGTTTTTGTGTTTTTGTTTTTGTTTGTGTTTGTGTGTGTGTTGTTACCGTTGTGTGTGTGTGTTGTTACCGTGGTGTGTGTGTGTTGTTACCGTGGTGTGTGTGTGTGTGTGTGTTGTTACCATGGTGTGTGACCAGTAGGAATAGTCGAAGGTCTTGGCTCCGTCTTTGGGCTGTTTGGGGTTAAAGATGCCTGGAAGCAGAGAGAACATGGAGGTCAGAGACAGTTTGAGGATGAGGACATCAGGATGAGGACATCAGACTGTCTGACACGGTCAGAACTAGTCAGGGTTAGTCAGTGTTAGCCAGAGCTAGCCAGTGTTAGCCAGTGTTAGCCAGAGTTAGCCAGTTAGCTGTAGCGTCACAACCTACAGCTGCTGACCTGCAGGTGGAGCAGCCAGAGACTGGCCAGCATTCCCAGAACAGATGAGCAGCTCTGTGTGTGTGTGTGTGTGTGTGTGTGTGTGTGTGTGTGCGTGTGTGCTGGCAGCTAAAAACAACCCGCTGCAGCGTCGGTTATTAATATACTGTGAGAGCGTCGGTTCATCAGCAGCAGGTCAGAGGTCACATGACGACCTGAGTCTGCTGAGATCTGTTTCAATCTGCTAGCATTCCTCATTGGAATCAATGGGAAACGTTAGCCTGCAGGTAACGGAGGCAGTTCTCACTCTTCATCACAACTCTGGTCAAATAAAGTCAAAGGTTTTTACATTTATTAGAGGAATATTAAACCTGCAGAGGAGTTTGAGTTTTATGGTTAAATAAAATATTTGTATTAGTATTTTTTGCAATTCAAAGTTTTGTCCTTAAATATATATCAACATGTATACAATGTAACAAATGAATAAAATGAGACATAAAATAAAGTTTTTTCAGAGTAAAATCTGTTCATTATGATAAAAATGAGCATTTTATGAGAATAATTGGTTCATAATAATGAGGCTTTATTAAAATCTGGTATTAAAACTAACGTTTAAAATAACATGAAACAGAGAAGCTGAATATAAACTGTATGAATAGTAATGAGGCATGTTTCAGGTAGTTTATGGTCACACCGCACTTTTCAGATTTATATCAGTAAAAAAGTATTTCATGTTTCGTTTCCTTCTGCCTCAAACCAGCAGCTTCATACTGGAAATATGAAGAAATACAATGTAAAAGGACCAAACAGGTTTTAAACGAAGCTCTGATGAAGCAATATTGACTGTTATTGGTCAATAATAGCATTAATTATTAATGTTTCAAAGTTTCAGAAGCTCAGATTGACTCTGAACCCTAACGGATCTGGTTTCAACTAATTTCATCTCCAGTCCAGATGGAGCAACTGGGAGCTGTGGGGCCAACCCAATAAGGACAGGACCAGGATGTGTGTGTTACTGTGTGTGTTACAATGTGTTACTGTGTGTTTTACAGTGTGTGTTACAGTGTGTGTGTTACAGTGTGTGTTACAGTGTGTGCGTGTGTGTGTGTGTGTGTGTGTGTGTGGTGTTTAAAATCCTGGAATCAGTTCTGAAAGCAGGAAATAACAGTATTAACATAAAGAGTCGTGTCTATGACGAGATCACATCAAGTGGTTCAGGAATTCCAAACTCAGTCACTTATGACACATCAGGTGAAAAAAAATGTCAGCTTTATTTAGTTTGACCAGGATAACTTTGCTTCACTGTTCTAGCTGAAGGTAGAAACTCTGACTTAAGCTGGTATTTTTAACTTTTGGTTCAGTTTTAAAGCTCAGTGGTAAGTAACCATGTGACAGGTGCCAAAATGAAGTAAGTTTGACCAAAAGTGTAGAAATGAATTAAAAACCTCCACCTACATTTTTTCCCCTTATGGGTAATCAAAGCGGTTATATACTATGATGTATTAGGACTATTGGAAAAGTAAATTTCTGCCCAAAAAACTAATAAATTATTAGATTAATCTCAGACATCTTCTCAAAACAACTTTGAAATTTGCCCAGCTTGTCAAGTTAAAAATGTTTGACTTTCTGAAATATTCTGAGTCTCAAAAATTGAACATTTTCAACTTTTGGATTTCAGAAATTCCCACATTTTTTTTGAGAAAATTTCTGAGATTTAAAACTTTTTGAGTTTCTATATTATAAAAAAAGTTTAGACTTTTGGAGCTCAGAAGTTTCCAAGTTGTTTCTCTGGAAAACTTTTGGGATTCATTTCACAATTGTATAGTTTTTATGCAAAAAAACTACGATGTGTTTTTGCATCCATCCCCAATTACTTGATGCCCTTGAAGATATTTATTATGTCAGTGAGTTTAATTTAGTACTAAGGTACACAACCTTCAGCCTTTACATATATCTACATATATATACATATATATTTAAAAAAAATTTTTTTTTGTGAATTGCTGAGCTGGTAGACTCTGTTAAAGGAGTTATAAATAACTTACCGTTCTTATCTTCAGCAAACACTTTGGGTTTCACAGGTCCGGTTAAAACCTCTGCAGGTCTTTAAATCCCAGAATAGTCCCACTTGGCCATGGAGGACAATTTAACCAGCAATTATACAGAGCTTATGAATATTACATGTCATGAATATTGATCAAAGCAGAGCTTTGTGCAACCTTCTCTCCGCCAAGCAAATTTGGTCAGCTAATACCACATCGAGTCAGGGGAATGAGTCAGTAATAGCTGATGTAGTCTAAGTATTAACGATGGCTGAGAGGGCAGAGTAAGGATAGCTGAATAATATTTCAGCTATTACTGTTTCTAATACATATATACTGTACCTTCATTTTTTTTGTAAAATCTTATTGTCATTTCTATTAAATGTTCAGCAGGCAGTCAGAGTATTTCTGTCACAAAATTCCAGGCACCGATGTGAAACAATCGCATATTGTATTTCATATGTTTTTCTGCCTGAGTAACCATGGTTATACAGGCAGCTCTAACTTTGAATAGGTGATTGTGTGTCCAGATCAAGCGCCTAAAATGGTTTTTAGTTGAGAGTAATAAAGAAGCTGGACTTTATTGAGCATTGGCACTTCTCTTTAATGGGTTTGATTTAATAGTCCAAAATGATGTGTGAATAAGTCCAGGACAGAGGAATGAAGAAAAAAAAGTGTTTTTTTTTCTTTTTAGAATGACATCTTCCCATCTTCCAGCTGAGATCATATATTTACAGTTAAAACTGTATTTAAAGTATAAAAAGACAAGCAACTTTTCATTTTCTCTCTAAAGCTACATTATTTAACTTTTATTTTAAAAATGTATTTTATATATTTGTTAAAAGGATCATTATGTTATGATAGTGTAATATAAGACACATAATCTGTGAAAAACTTGAGCTCCTCTGGCTTCTCCCATTGCTTCCAGTTCTAACTTCAGAAATACACAACTCAGTCAGAAACAACCAATCACAGTCAGGAGGAGGGTCTTAATTTTCATCCCCTCCAATTTGCTTCTTGGTGTTGCTTGTTCACAACATAGCCTGCCACAAAAGCCTATGCTAATTAGCCTAGCCACGAGAGGATATTTTTTTTTTCTGTATTTCCACCATTAGTACATTGAGCAGCATACATGAGGTGATTGACAGCTCTAAGGCCCTCCTCTTGGCTCTGACTGGTTGTTTTGGACCATTAGCAGTTAGGATGACATTATTCAGCTTCAAATTCCATTGTCAAGAACACAAATACAACAAAATGGGGCTGCAATTAGGTCAAAAAATGTGACCTATATATGTATATAGCTCTAGAAAAAATGAGCCCACTGCACTGAACCCCATTGAAAACCTCCTGGTTATTTCACCAAATACTGATTTCTGAACTCTTTCTGAGTTAAAACACTGTTTTTTCTAGGTGAATATGAACTTGTTTTCTTTGCATTTGAGGTCTGAAAGAACTGGATCGTTTTCATTAATTTGATCATTTCTCATTTTCTGCAATAAATACCAAAGTTTTGCTTGGAATTTCATAGACGCATTGCCAGTAGTTCATAGAATAAAAGAACCACGTTCATTTTACTCAAACATATACCTATAAAAAGTGAAATCAGACAAAGTGGTCATTTTAAGTGGTCTCTTAATTTTTTTTCCAGAGCTGTATATATATATCCCAATTATTTCTCTTATCACACCACACTTCAGTGAATTTAATCCCTTATTTAAGCAGAAAAAAAACTTTGGCGCCCACTGTGATGCACAGCGAGAGCAGTTAGTGTTTTTCCTGCATCTGAAGGCTTTTCACTTCAACACAATAATGTGTATAATCTTCTGAAACACAGCAAATAAATCACTTTGGTTATGCTTGCAGTGTGCAGCATAATTTCAACCTGTATTTTGCCAGTTTTTGCAATGAGGATTTAACTGGGGGAAAAAAAGCTTCACTTTAGATTTGCAGCACTGCAGAAAACACTCTTCCCTCTCCCTCTCTATGTACTTATAGTCAGAATCTGACAGCGCTGACTTCTTCTTCTCCATGTTGTCTTTACAGTCAGCTCTCTGTTCTCTGAGATGGCTCCCTGCTGTAATGCCAGAGTGCTATAAGAGATACTGTACGCACTCATAAGCTATCATCCACACAAAAACAAATGTGAATAGATTCTTTTCCAACTCTCGGGTTGTTTTGAAGGAACAGAAAACTTTTTATGCTCCACTATTTCTACAAGGACTGCAAAGCCAGCATGGTCATAATGAAAATAAATCCGCTTTAATTCCAATCTAATCAGTATCGAGGCACATTAAGTGTGATCTGGTGTTTCCCAACTTCTGCAGTTACTGAAGTCTAACCTTAAGCACACAACAGATTCTGTCTGTATTTACAAAGCAGAGAGGACGTCACAAGAGGAACGCTCTGTGTGGAAAGCTCTTAAAACATAGCGAGGACAAACATTCATAGTATTTTGCAGTCGGCTGCGGGTAATGTATGTCAATGCAATGCCATGAATGAGAGAAATCAGAGATTAAGCGCCTGGTTCAGCCCAGCAATCTGGCCGGGGTTAGCGAGTGTCCGTCATACAATGAGAGCGTTCGCAAGCAAAACTCAGTCTCCAACTTTTCCAGAAGTTGAAGGCCTCGCCTGGCCATTGCCGTCTTGCGCAATTCTGCTATATTCTCATGTCTCTTCACACCTCTGTCTGGGATTTCTCCCATTCACTTGGTTTCCTTTAGCAGAATTTCTACCGGGTCAATCAGTGGAGAGAAGGAGAAGTTGTGAACAGTGACGTTGTACTGTTTTAGAGTTGTAGCCTCCCTGTAGTTTTAGCAATGGCAGTGGAGGAAGTCCATGTCAGCCATGCCTCCAAATACTGAGGCATGCTGCATCAACAGCTGCCTCGTTCGGCTTTGCACTTCTCTCTATCGGTGGACAATATTTTCCAGGACGCTTTGTAGCGTTGATCTGCCGTATTACATACATCCCTGGCAAACATTAGCGACGGGGTAGAATTTAAACTGAATGCATTTCTCAATAACCGAGAGACCAGACCCTCTGTACAAAGCAACAATTTTGCTTACACAATTGAAGGTAACTGTTACTTGATGGTACTATAAAATGTCTGGAAAATACATAGTATTGCCAAGTGGTGGTCATTTATCGTATCGTTCATCATATATTGTGAAAAATTTCTTATCGTAATAAGAATTTGGGATTAAATATTGTATTATTGTATAATTTTATTTTTACTATTTTCTTCACTATTTGTTCTAAAAGAGTTCCCAACCCCCGGTCCGTGGACCAATTGGTACTGGGCCGCACAATAAATAATCAAATATTTCTGCTTTATGTGTTATTTAACTCTCTTACGGATCACGCGCGCGTAACAGATCAGATGCCTTTGGAAACTCTCTTACCGATCACACACCCCGTCACCCCCCCCCCAGTCCGCAGCAGAATTGTATGAGTCTTGATCGGTCCGCGGTAATAAAAAGGTTGGGGACCACTGTATTAAAGCATGAATAAATATCTGTAAATTTGAAAACATGATTAAATGCAGTTTCTGTGTGCAGTTTAGTGATTTATCAAGACAGTCAAGACAACATTCTGCTGTCCTACTACAAAATAGTATTAAAATATTTCAGTATCTCCTTTTACTCTGAATCAGGTCATTGGGAAACAAAATGCAATTTCATCACTTAGCAGTGAAAACCCTCCAAGAGTTGACTGCTCCCAACAACACAATAGTTTTATTCATCAGTTAGCAAAGAGCTTTGAGACAGATTCAAACTTCCATCTCTAGTGAGTTGAGAACAACGGAAGTCGCTGGAGGTTGGATTGAAGACTAAAAACAAAATCATTAGCGTTGCACACACACATTACCATCTCTTGTAGCTCCACAGGCAGCCATGACGGATTTCACCAGAGCTGAGTCTTAACATCAACCCCTGGCACACAAAAATTATTTGCATCTGCCTTTTTCTTAACTCTCTCCAAACCTTTGAACATGAGAGGCTGCATTTTGAATGCTGCCTGCCACAATGAATACATGTGTCTTTTGCAAGCAAGCGATGTATTCATGTGGTGCTGCTGCTGACTGAAGCATCCAGGCAGGATGAGTCATGTCTGGCAAAAAACCTCTCTGTTCTCTAGAACAACAAAGGTTCATCAGCAAAGTTTGCCTTTGGCTAGTGGGAGAGATCTGCGACAGACTGGCGACCTGTCCAGGGTGACCCCGCCTCTCGCCCAGAACGTTAGCTGGAAATAGATACCAGCAACCCTCCTGAACCCACCAAGGGACAAGGGTGTAAAGAAAATGGATGGATGGATGGATGGATGGATAGTGGGAGAGATCTCACCTACACAGCATCTGAAAGAGTTAAAGAATGGGTGGATAAATTGAGAAAAAATAGTTTGTTTCTTCAATATTTACTCTGTTTTAATGAAAATGTTTTTTAGAGAGCATGCTAATTGAAAAACAATTTACAGATTTCCAAGTTGTTAGTTTCCCAAACAGTAAGCTAGTGTGTTAGTTTCCTATAAAAAACAGTAAGCTAGTATGTTAACTACACGCCAACTAACGCACTAAATAGTGTGTTAGTTATCCACAATAAATAGTAAGCTAGTGTGTTAGTTTCCCATAAAAAACGGTAAGCTAGTATGCCAATAAATAGTAAGGTAGTGTGTTAGTTTACCTAACCCCCTTTAAATCCCAATAAAATTCACTGAACTTTGTCATTATAATTTGACAAAAATGGGGAAAAAGCTGAAGGTTTATTGCAAAATCATAAACACTGAAATTGGAATTTTCCTTCTGACAGTTGTCATTTTTTAGTGGTTGTAAAACGTACTTATATTTCCAAGAAATGCTGGATACAAAAAACAATTATCAGATGAACAGAACACACACCAGTATCACATAGCTACCGTCTTAGATTTCCTACACCTGTCTGCTGAGAAAGGCATTGTGGAGTGGAAAGAACTTGTTTTCCCCATGGCAGTGAATGATCAGATGTTATCTTTCCAAAGCATTGACACAAAAGGCGCTAACAGCAGCTGATTAAATCCTCGCTCAGAGTCACGTAGGACAGTCAGACTTTATTTACATTCAAAGCATTTTTATGTTAAATAACCGCAGCAGATGACATCAATGGGCCATTCAACCAGTTCGCTTGCTGACATGTCATGTCATGTATGTCTGACATGTCATGTCTGTCATCCACTCTTTCACCAATTATATTGTATATCACCAGCTGAGGGAAACCCTTCAGAGCTCTACAACTCTAGTTGTGACTGTGGAAACCTGTGTTAGCTAGTGTGTTAGCTACACGCCACCTAGCTAACACACCAGTTAGTGTGTTAGTTGCCCACAAAAACAGTAAGGTACTGTGCTAGCTACAGGCTAGCTAACAAGCTAAGGTATTTTCTGTCTCTGTTGGGAATTTTTGTTTGTGCAAAGGTATTTATACCCCTCATCTTGTTTTATTTTATTTAAGTGTATGCCATCACAACCACAAAACTTCAGTAAAACCACAAATGTGAAATGAAAGGAAGATAAAATATGGCAAAATATATGTATACTGCATCCAGTTGTCTTCAGAAGTGGTCTAGTTAGAAAACGGTGTCCACAAGTTTCACTTTCAGAGATGGGTGACAAAAAATATTGCATTTTTATGCAATATTCTAATTTTTTTGAGCTGCACTGGTAAATATTCTCTGAAATGGTCTGATTAACAGTTTGTTTGAATGTAGAAAATAGACTGCTTTTCCACCAAACATAAAGTGCTGCCTGGCTGTGGCCTTCACTCATCAGCTCTTGTTCTTTAATTTTCTGGCTTAGTATATTGATGTTGTTGGGAGCAGTCTGGTGATTTAAAGCAGCAGATTTTTTCTTCTTCCCAAAAAACAGATTTAGTAGACGTGGCTGAAGGCTGACAGCCTGATGATTAGTGTAATAAGTGTCATATCCACAAGCAGGCTGATCAAAAGAAGACTTTAGATCAGCTCAGAGCAGCTTTTATATGGCTCAGACCACCACAATTTATATCCAATGAGGTGCAAATATGTTATTAGTCAAAGCAGAACTTTGTTGGAGCTGAGCTCTGAGCCCATTCGTTTAAGACTTCATAGTCTTATGCACAACGTTCAGTGAAATTGTTCAACAGTGCCTTTCAAGGTTTTCATACCACCAAAAACTTGTCACATTGTATTCTCAAACCTCATTGAGTCTTTTTGGTATTTGTGTAACAGAGTACACAAATTCCAAAGTAACAAAAATACCAAAGAATAGAAGGTCCAAACTGAAGCTAGCTTTTAAAGCCACATGAGCAATTCAGAATGATGCTGCAGCAGAGAGATGTGTAAATGTATCTGGGTCTAGCTGTCAGCTCTGACGGGGAAAAGCACCAAGGTGCCCACTGAGTCCACACACGCATTAAGCATCAGCAAACGGAAAGGTTGGCATGACACGTCTGAAAGGAGCTTAATGCTCACACGCCTGATTGAATATCTCACATCGACCCCAGCACTTTGGTTTTTTATCTCAGTCAAACACCATGTCACTGATCAGCCCCTAAACCCCAAATCCATCATTCTGCTCACCTGCCTACACTGCTTTCATCACCTACTCAATCAGCAGAGTCACTTTGATCGATATCCTGCTCAGGCCGTCAACAAGGATTTTCCACTGAAGTCACTGAAATTCAAGGACCTTTGTGTTGACAAGTGTTTCACCCAGAGATTGTTTCAAAATGACTGGTGTTTAGCCAATGTAGAGAAAAGTATTTACTCCCTTACAATTTCTTTGTTTCTTAACCACATAACCTGAGTAAAATATAAAAGAGTTTAAAATGACCCTGGTCCTAAGCAAAAAAAGTAATTGTCCCCTAAACCTTATAACTATCTGTGCTTCCCTTGACAGATACAACCCTTGACTGACCAGGAATGACCTGTAGCAAGAACTGGTGACAACAACCACTGAGATTTTATGCTAAACTCTGACTGACTCCATGTCTGAACTTCAAGATGTCCACTGCTACCAACTCTTGACCATAAAGGTAAGCTCCTGTTTTCTCACAACTGTGTAAATAAGCAAAACAGTGTTACGGACTCTGTTATTTGAAGAGATGATTAGTTTTCTGGAGAGTTTTAGCTGTGCCATGTCAAAACAGATATTTCTGTGGTCTGTTTGTGCATCTCTGTAGCTTTAACCCCTATAGTGTTGAGCTTTTTTGTACAGAATTCACCTAGCATCAGGTTAGCAACAGAAGCCAGCGAATGGCAAAGACAAGGATCATCCAGAAAACTGTTGATAAATTTGCGCCACTGTGTTTTACTGTTTTATTGTTTGTATGATGTTTTAAATTATTTTGTTTTACATTGTGCAGCACTTTGTGACCTTGGTCTGTGAAAAGTGCTATAGAAATAAAGCTTACTTACTTACTTACTTACCCATAACACATATAAGTAAAAGCGGGCCAGCTAGCAGGGGTATGTTAGCAATAAAAACCTCTGTGCGCAACTCAAACTCTTGCCTGACAGAAAAGTCCTGCAAGAAAACAAACAAAACCGAAAACGCATGAGACAAGGTTAAATAGTCCTGCCACAACAAAATTTAAGTACTAAATTAAATACTTTAATCACAACCTTTTGTTTTTATTTTAAGACCTTAATTTTAGATACATGAATTTAAGATTTTTTAAGGAGGGAGGGATTCAGCTAAGTATGAAGAATTTACGACGGAGAATTTCATGTTGCCTGTGAGGAATCCGAGGCTTGGCCTTCACACAGGACACTCAGCCCAAACATATGTCAGTCCACCAAGAAACTGGCTTCAGAAGAAGAAACCCTGGAAGACATTAGACCAGCCATCACAGTCGCCTTGCTTGAACAGGACAGAAAATACCTGATTGGGTTTGAAACGGGCCGGATGCAGAACACAAACCCAGTAATATTCATGAAGTAAAGGCCTCTGCTCAGGAGGAGTGATCTAGCTAAGATTCCTCAGGAACTCTGCCAGACGCTGGTGTCCGGATATGAATTATTGCAACAAATCATAACAAAGTGTGTATATTTGTAGCTCATAAGATATTTGTTGAGACAATCTGTATAGATTTATTAGTACAAAAGATCAGAGAGCAAAAACTCAAACCTCTGGCCAATCCTGCTACACAAACCGTCCTTATTTGTTTTACACTTAAACTGTGTCAGGTATTAGAAATATCAACTAAAACCCAATTTGTCTTCAATCTGTCCTAGAAAGTCAAAGAACATTAATATTCCTCCTAACGTTTTTACCCTTTATGCTGTAAAATAATATTTTATCCCGACAGGAGAAAATAATTTTCTGACAGGTTGGTTTTTGACCTGAAGCTAAGTCCAGTTTTGATTGATGACCTGCATTGTTGTGGTTGTTTTTTTCACTGTATGTTTTAAACCGTCGCCATGATGGATGCTGCTCAGCCTCGTTTTAGAGGGCGTTTGGTCAGAGTGTCCTCAGGGGAACGGTGCTGCTGCCCACTGCTGGTGTTTATGTCCAGCTATTTTAAGTGAAGTTATTGAATGCAGGTAAAGAGGAGGACAGAGGAGTAGAGGTGAAGCAGATTTATGGAGGTTCGGCTTCTTTGGGCTTTTATCCAAGTCCGCAAAGTACACGCATACACACAGCTTTTTTGAGTTTCTCCCTGTTTGTCACATTAAAGGCACAAACTTTGACGTATGAATTTTGAATTTTATGTGATATGGGTCGCTTCAAAGCTGTAAATAAAAAACGATTCACAGTTTTGAAGATTTTACATTTGTATTCTCTTTTAATAACCCAGAATATAAAAACAAAAGTTTTTAAAACAGTTTATATTATAACATCCCAGTCATCTCATGCACCTCTGTTCAGTCCGTCATCTGAAAATAGAAATGTGTGGATCAACTGCAGACCTGGCAGATCATCGCCTCCACATCGGATGTGACATCGGATGGTAGTTATTTATTTCTTGATTTAGTTTATTTCTGCATAAAAAGCACAAGAAGTAAAAATGCTGCTTCTGAAGACTCTGCAAGACCTCTAATTAAAAAAGTACTGTCTTGTTATTACAGAAAGCCTGCTAAAAAAAAGAAAGAAATCTATCTCGAATATTACAAGGACACTTCTGACTGAAAATGGATTAAAATAAAAATGAAAGGATTTGCATATTTTTAAATGTGGATTTAAAAAAATCTGGACTCGAAATAAAAATTTTCCAGGCCAGAGTGACGAAAAGAAAACCATCTACACCCTATTTAGTGTGATGATATAATGAATGATTGGACAATGGGAAGGCAGTGTGAACTGGTTTATTCATTACAGACACAAAGAGGAGTTTTGTTTGAATCATTCAGAAATTAAACATTAACAAGTTTTAATCTGTTTTTATTATTTGTTTTGAAGCATAAATCCCTAACAAAAATGTTGTTAATATTAATTCATCTTTGCCTGTTTTATCCGGGTCGGGACCTGTAGCTCAGCGTTTGCTGATTTTTAGCAGGTGAATTTTATTCTGCTCTCTACCCTCAGTGGAGTCTCTGACATTTGCCGTTTGCCATTCTATCCCCTCGCACGCTGTGAAACATCTGGTTGGGTTTTAAATTCATCGTGGTCATTAAAAGGTAATGTTGCAGATGTGAAGCGTATTCATCAGTAATGGTTTTGCATTTAGGAAAGTAATCACAGTTTACTTGTTGTCTTCTTCCTCACAGGAGAACTGCATCTCGTGACAGCGTTTCTAATTTAATTGGAACCTGCTGAGCTCCGGCAATTCAGGACTTGTTGGGTCATTAGGTGTTAGAGGAAACATAAAATATATTTTACTGGCCTGGCCAGAGGCTAGTTGGCACCTGTGTGGACTGAAGATCTGATGAAATGGGATCAAGAGTCAGATTCCTGGGCATGGATTCCTAAACAGGTGTGTTCTGCTGCCAGTTTTCTCCACTATACAAATAGTTTTTGAAAAATTGATGGTTCCACTTGTGAGATCATCTGGAAAATCATTTTGAAAGGACAACATCCCATTACTGGGCATTTACTGGTCAAATTTGACCCAAGGCTTTCAGTCACACTGAGCAATGAGTAAGACAAAACAAACCCAACAGAAGTTATACCCGCAATAGCAGTTTCTGATATGGGTAAAATCACAAAAATAATACCAACTTCCTGTCTGGTACAGCATGACCTCCAACAATCATGTTAAAAATTACAACAAATAAAGTCCTTAATGTTAGCAAACAGGCCAAAACCTTTCACATTAACATACATTAAAGTAACCGTGAAATAAAAGCCTTATTGTTGCTTAATTTTAGAATCATTTTCATCTGTGTACACAAACAGCCATTTAATTGCTGAAGAAAGTTTGAAATAGTTGCAGGAATTAACTATCTGGCAATTTAGCGGACCTGGTGGAAACTGAAAAAAGGGGGAAGAGGAAATGAGGCAAATTATTTGGGAGTCATCATCACTGCAGACAGTTTAATATTAATTTCCAAAGTGATTACTGTAATGTTAGATTAAATAAACCCAGCTCTGGGACATGAAGTCTATATTTTCTCCATTTTCTCAGAGTGATTGAAGGGTGTGTGCCTCCGTGATTTGGTTGTGATGAGGCGATCAGGATGAGGAACTCGCGCGGATCAATAACGAGTCGAGAGGCTCAGAACCTGAACCACGGCGCTGTGCGTTGAGAGAGGAGCGTTCACCGCCGTCATCTGAATGTGTACAGCTGATGAAACAGCAAGCTGTTGCAACAGTGGAGACCTTCAGTGAGTAATTCCAGAAAATAGCAGCAGCACTGTTGACAATATGCGGAATAGTGTTTGCAATATGTGGAAAAGTCATTTAAGGTATATCACTGTAAAGGAAATTTCTCTCACTGCTCTTTGCAGAGTTGTGCTAACTCACACTGGATTTTATTGTGGTTTATTTTGAACACAGGTTTTAAATCTGATTATGAAAACAGACTGTAAATTAAAAGCAATAAGAAATAATCCATCCATCCATTTTCTGTACAGCCTTGTCCCTTAGTGGGTCGGAACAGAAACTGTACTTTGTTTCTGAACCTACCGGAGTGTTTAAAAGGGATTAGCTGTCGGAAAGTCAACCTACAGAGTTATGGATGTGGATCAGCTGATGGTACAAAGGGATGGTAAGTCCGACATTCATACCAAGTCTGTGGCCAATGCCCATTAGAGCAGAATTTGCTGTTTGTCAGCATACTTTTGCTCTTACTCACTTCTGTGTGCTTATGTAATGAGCACCTGCTTCGTTTTTACATGTTGCTTTTGGCAGACAGACTGAAATTACAATGTGTTGCCAGAGACCAATAATGTTAATGTGTTGCTGTCATGTCATTTCTGTACGGCCAGCCTTGCACTGCAGCTAATGAGGGACATCTGGGACTCAGACCTGGAATCTTAGAATGTTTTACTGATCATTTAAAAAAATAACATAAGATTCAAATATCTTCATCTTGTATAGAAGCAGGAGAAATTAGCTGTCACTTCATTATCCGCGTTTCCATTACAATTTCTCAAAAAACATTGTCAACATTTCATCTATATAAAAAAACAGCCACAATTCGCAATTGTGTTTCTCCCAAATGAGGAAAGCAATTAAAATCACACTTAAATAAATTTGTTGAAGCTATAAGTCATTAAAAAAACATGCCATGCCAACATCCTCCGACCACTTCCTGTTGTCTTTTCTGCCAGTAATAACATCCGCTTGTTGATCACATGACTAGTGTGGAGCAAAAAATGTTTCCATTGCACTTTTGTGAAATAAACTCATTTGATACACATTTTATAAAACTCTTTAATAAAACTTTTTTTATTTTTAGAAATTGCCATGTTTCCATTAAGCAAATTCATTTCTGTAATTGCAGTTTGAAAACGCAGCCATTAAAATATAACATTTATTAGCTTCAGCTCAGATTATTTCCTTAACTAACAGACTTGTCAATTATGCCAGGCTGATTAGAAACAGCTTGATCAAATGAACGTACTTTTGGTTTTAAGAGCCGTTAGTTATAACCCATAATGTAAAACATGAGAAAGCCAAACTGTGGTCATCACCTTGACTCTCAGACTTAACAGATATCAAAGGGATGCATTTATAAAAAACAGTTTTATTCACTGAACCCCCTGAAACTCTCCCCTTTCTTAGTATTGCATCAAATTAAAATAATTTGAAAAAAATCTTCAAAGCTAATGCCCACCTAAGAAGTGGTTGCATTATACAGGATGATTGGGATTATATTAGTAAAAAAAAACCTTTGAAGTTAGAAATTGCAGGGGCTTACTGCAGCTGTGATTGAAAAGAGCAGATTATCGGTAAAAGGTGAAATAAGCCCAGCTGTAGTTTTACGTAATGTTCCCCAGATGTCCTGGTCTCACACTACACTCAAAACACAATGTTCTACCATCATCAGCTACCTGAATATTTACCAGAAACTTTTACTCTTTTTATCCTACATCTCAGTGAATTATGTTTAAATACTGCAGCAATGTTTTTTTTTCTCTCTGTTGCTATTAAAGTCTTGTCTCCAATAGCAGAGGGAGGGTAATAAATTATATTTGATAGATTAGAGATGAGAACTGTTCCTTTATTTGTTTCCAAATGTTGGAAACATTTGTGAACAAATTGTATACTCATGTGACACTCTTCAGAAAAGTTTTATAATCTTTCATATCCATCTTGTTTCTCACCAGAGCTCTCATCTCGTTTTAGGATTTTTTTCGGGACATTGTTTGATACAGCCTGGTTTGTGTTTTGGACTGAAATAAGCATTTACTAAATATTTACTTAATTCTTAAATTATTATTCCAATTTAAGCAACCAAAACAATGACAGACAGCACTGTGCTGTGTTCAACATTAACCTGTTTAGCTTAGCATAATTTCCAATAAGGAAAATACATCTTGAGCACTTTGTTCATGGGAGACTGAGATGGGTTACTACTTACAATAAATTGGAAGCTAAGGGTAAAAAATGCATGCACATTAAATGACATGCTAAAAATACAGTGCTATCTAGTGGCCTGGAAGGACAACTACAGTTGACTCAAGGTGTCTCAGCAGAGATTTTTAAATGTAGAAGTTTTTTTTCCCAATCAGCTTTGGAAAATACTGGCAGTTTCTAGGCAACAGTCTCATGTAAATGTAGCCTAAGTGACCGACATGCAAAACATTACGTGTGGTGTAATACCAACATTAAACATCACTCTGAAAAATCCGTCCAGTAATTCTACCCTGCAGTCAAACGTCATGACAACACTGAGGTGAGCAAACGGGATACATAAACTTCATCAAAATATATTGATAAAATTTGCTAAGTTTGCGGTTGTAATATGCAAAATGTTTGAAAGTTCCAGGCTTGTTATAGTTAACTAAAACTAACGAAATAACAACAATTTTATTAATTAATGGAGAAAATTTGTAACTAAGTGGAACTATGTCATGTGTTTAGAAAACTAACAAAAACCTACTAAAATTATAGATACAATATCCTTCATTTTCATGTTTCTGAATATATTTATACGCCTTCAAATCTGATTTCCCCACACACAAGCAGTTTACGTTAGCAAATAACAGCACTCCAATTAACCAAAATATGAAAAAACTGAAACTATTTCTATAACTAATAAAACCTAAACAATATTTGACTAATAATAACTAATACAAACTAGAAAACACACTCTAAAACTAACTGAAGTAGCCAAAACAAAAAGTCACAATGAAAGGATAATGACAAACCACAAATTATTTTATCCCTAGAACAGTGTTTCCCAACCCTGGTCCTCACACTGCCCTGCATGTTTTAGGTATTTCCTTCCTTCAGCCCAACTGATTTCAATCCATTACTGATTAACAGGCATTTGTTGAACTGCAATCAGCTGAATCAGGCACATTAAAGCAG
>CAEGAF010122063.1:0-34300 GCA_903067075.1 Micropoecilia bifurca | reverse complement strand
AAGGCCGGGGCCGGGAATCGAACCCAGAACCTTCTTGTTGCAAGGCAACTGCTCTACCAACTGCGCCACTGTGCAGCCTGTACAGAAACCATTTAGAAAAAAAATCATTTGTATGTGTAACACAGATGAGTCACTCCACATGTAAACTCCATGTGCGTTTTAGACAGTTATATCAAATTTCACCTATCAGGAAATCACAACATGTTTTAGATTAAACAGTTAAGTCTTTATCAAATATTAACTTTTAACAATTTTAATATTAACCAATAAACATATTTTACTAGATAACATACGTAAACTCTAAAAGTGTCCAAAATACTGCGACTAGTTTAACAATGATTTTTATTGGCTTTGACTAACTTTCTACTAAGCTAATTATTAGTCAATTCGCTATCCAACACCGATAGCTTCGCTAGCTGTTAGCTTCACTTATCGATATTACTCACCGGAGTTTCCAGAGTAAGCAAACACTTACCAGCTCTGTCAATATCCGCGGTTCACTCAGCGATATCCCAACATACAGCACTCACTTCACACACTTTATCCTCACTTCTCTCCTTTTTTATCAATAATTTTGTCCGTGCGTTTCTTTCTCTCTACTTCACGCGCTTCGCCATACACACAAGCGGAAGATAAAGGCTGCCCCCTACTGCTGCTGCCGAGAATAAAAAACACCGCGTCTTGTTGCGAGAAGGCATAGACATAATATAAGTTTATAAGACATAGACATTAATATTAGTTATTCATTAGTTAGTTAGTTAGTCATTAGTATTAATGTCTATGTTATAAGACATATATTATGTCTATGCGAGAAGGTCCTCCTCTTCTTCTTTTGGTTTTATGGCGGTTGGCAAACAACTTATAGGTGCATTACCGCCACCTTCCAGAATGGAGTATAGATTAGATGTCCTATCACTATAATCTTCCCATAATACCGACTTCCTAAGAAAACTAAAAATGCTGTCAAATGCTACATCCCCAGACGACTTTTGCAGAAATGTTTTATATCTAAATTATTTTTATTTCTATTTAACTCTCTGGTTAACACCTCTCTTTCCCGACTATACTTATTACATTCTAGAAAAATATGCTGCACTGTTTCCGATTCTCCACAATAACTACACAAACTTGTACTATGTTTATTAATTATTTTCAGAGTACTATTTAGCCCCGTATGCCCAAATCTTAATCTGGATATAATATCCTCTTCTTTTTTATTCCTATTACCTTCCCTACATTCCCCTACTTTTTTAAATGCTATAATAAAATCAGTGTTAATCTCTTAGTAATAGTCCACTCTTGGTGTATGGGTTACAATAACATGCTGTACAGTATTATAACATAAACGCAGGTGTCAGAAATAGCGTACTCCGATCCAAGGGATGTGCAACTGACTTATTATGACTTATTTTAAGACAACAGACTACTTACGATTTATGAACAATTAAAATGGTGCAGAAAAACAAACGTGCAATGTTATTTTAAAATAACTTAACCTCTGCAAATACCAGCAGGAATGTAAACACTGAATGAGTTTGTTACTGATGGTATTGGAGTCTAACAGCTGCTCAGGGAACCAGCGGGATTGTATAAAATTCTTTAACAACATGATCTGTCATGTTGTTAAAGAAAATATCACCTAGAAAGTAAAGAGACGATTTGTGATACCTAGCTGTAATTATTGAGTGGTTCTCTAGAAGAGCACTGTTTTATTATACCAGTACAGCTTATAATAATGTAGGCCAAAGAACAGTGAATTATTCATCACTTTATATACTGACAGAGTCTCTACAATATGTTATCAAATCTTGAATTTTAGAGCTTGATCAGCCTTTTTGTGTGTTTCTTCCTTTTTTCAACATTAAAAAGAAATAATTCTCTATTGACTGACATACCACCTAAGGCTCTTGGGAGCAGCACTCTCACGTAAAAATGATCACATACTCTGCTAACAAAAACCACAAAAGTTCAACCCCACCCAGTTAAATATTCAACATTTACATTCAGGAAAGGACAACATCCTCTAACCTTTGACTTCTATTAGCTAAAATATATTCAGAGATCACAAATGCCCCTCAATACTTTTCTTTTAACTTCACTGCAAGTTGTCTGCTCTGGCCTCATCCTTTTTGACCTTAAGAATACTATTAATATGTATATGTAGAAAATCAAGTTTAGTTTGAAACATGTTTCTATAAAGGTCACGTTTTTATAGAAATGATGAGAGTTAAAGGTTGGTGATGAAAGGATAGAAAACATGCTCCCCTTTTGATTAAAAGAGGGGGATAAATGCTACTACTTTTTGTAAGTTTATTCTTGTTAAAGAGTGTGGTAACATTAGTTTTGAATTATAGGATTTTTGGCGCTATTTCTTTCTTAACATGCATGATTTTTTTTTCAGGAGTAATTTGATGCATCGGTTTGCCTGTTTAATTGAAGGATTGTGTGTGTGTTAATGGAGGTGAAGGGAGGTGGGCTGGTGAAGATTCATTTCATGTTTCATCTTAGGGGCTCTTGAAATTAATTTGCTTTGATTCTATCTATTCATAAAACCTCCACAAACAATAGTTATCTCATTAGAAATATGCATTCATTTCTTACCTCAGATTGATTATGGCTGCATTATTTATACGGACGCCTCTGTTGGCTTTCTCATATGCTGGAAGCTGTTTGCAGATGGTTTCATTGGTATGTTTGTTATACTTTCATATACAAATTATAACTGAATTCCTTCTAGCGGATCTAAATTTCTGTATGACACCTAAGCAGAGCAAACATAGCATAATTTGTTGTATAAATTGTCTTAAGATCATTAGATAGCTCTTAGTGTATCAACATAAATTTATTACAGTTTTGCATTCATTTCTTATTTATTTCATATGTTCACTATACTTTTAATGTTGCCAAATGCCAAACAAAGCTTATTTTGTCGGTTTCTTTTTTTTTGTTCTCTTGTTACAAAACAAACAAAATAAGACATTTTCACAGACATATTTTGCAGTGAAATTTTGTTTTTAGTTGCTGCAACACTGAAAGGTCTGCAACTTTGAAACCATAAACCACGTAGGAAACATGACAAACAAGTAGAAGCTACTGTTGTCAGAGAGGAAATAAACTTCTCTTAGTTGCATGCAAAATGCTATATGTAGCACATGCAGTTGGACTGAACTCAACATGCTTTGCTAAGAAGTACGGGCAGACCTTTAAATCTCTGGTTTTACAAGGTTGGCAGAGACAAACCCAGAATGACTTGCAGCTGCAATTGCAGCAAAAGGTTGTTGTGCAAAGTATTGACTCGGGGCGGATGAATAAAAATGTATGCCAAACATTTCAGATTTCCAATCCACAGATAAAAGCTATGCACACAACTTTGTGCTGGCCAATAAAATAAAATCACAATAAAATACTCTAATGTTTATGACTGTAATTGGACCAAAAGCAAAAGAGGACAAGGGATATGAATATATTGGAAGGTAGTGTAAAAGCATTAAATTTACAGAATGTAAACATCAATGAAATGAGTTTTTTTTTTAATTGTACTAGTCTAGATATTTTACTGTGACTGACAAGTAATCATATTGATCAGATGTCAGTGGAGGTGGGCAAATGTGTTTGGTTTCTCTCATGTTTCTCCAGCAGAATCAATGGATAAACCAGCATCTGCATTTGTGACTATATTGAGCAATTTGAAAGGAATGTGGGACTGAAGTAATTAGTCCTGTGTCGTTTTGGTAAGTAATGTTTAATTTTAGTTTTCAAATGCCTTAATTAGGTGTGCACCAATCCTCAAAGGGACAAAAAGCTGTTAACTATATAATTTTTAGTGCTAAAATCTGCCAGGCAGAGAAGGGAGAGGGGGGGCATGAGAAAGCTGACAACAGCAGATCAGACAACGGCACCAAGCAATCTGACAGTCTGTTTTGAAGGAAAATGTGTAAGCAGTCATCTAATTTAAACCAAAACTAGGGGAAAAGGTCACAGGTTAGAGCACAGATACATTCCCACACTGAAGATGTCTATTATTTTTCTTTGCTTTGACCATTTAGCCATTCCTCTTGAAGACATAAGAGCATATACCATGCTGCAGTATGTGCCCATGTTTACACACGCCTACACTGAGATAAACAAAAAGATAGACTGAGTACTGTGCAGTTCTATGTATATATCTGACTTCAAATAAGAGCCTAAACCAAAGCAGACAAATATAATAGCAGGATGAGCTTTGTGGTTCCCCAGCCTTGTTGAAAGCCTTTTAATTATATTGTATAAATAGATCCTGTTTAGATGAGTTGTTGGCATGTCTGCAGCAAACACAGATGAATCGTTTTCATCAGAGTTTCAATGTGTGTTGCACACAGATAGAAGCTGTATGAATACGTTTTCAGTAATAATTTGGCAGATGTGACATGAATTCTGGAGAGTTCACATGCTCATTGCTGTGCACCATCTGTTAATTTCTTTCTCTTTTTTCCCCCGCATAACAGTTCATGTCTGAAAAAAAACATAAAAAAAACATAATATCATATACTTAAAGTTTATTTTACATAATGCATCTGAACCTTTCATATATACAAAAGCCTCTGGTCCTGTGTAGCAATGTGTTTTCTATATAAAAATAGAAAACACATGTCCCGTCCTCCGACTTTGAACCGCTAGTGAGTGTCAGAATAAAAGCTGTGACATAAAACAGCATAAACAAGGCAAACAAAGAAAGCCAGCTTTATACCTCTGGAGCAGCAACATGCTATTTTTTGGTTTATGTTTTGCCTTTGCCATTTCCTCTGTGGCTGAGTTCAGAGAAAACTGACTGTGAGTAGAGAGTCAAATAATAAGAGCCCTCATTCATCCTGAGTGTGGATGTGGACCTAAGAAATGAAACAAAAGAATAATCCACAGATGAAAATAAATGAACATTGACGGTCTTTTATATCGAATGAGAAAAAGTCTAAACAGTCAGAAGGAGGATGCAAGGCATTTGAATTGATTACCTCAAAAGGTGAGCCCTGGATGTATGTTTTGCTCGTTCGTGTCAAAGTTTAGGAGGGGAACTGATTCCTTTTTAAATCGGGGAGATCAAAGTTTTAGGTTAATCTAGAGTTAAATAATTCTTGTTTAATTGAGCACTTAGAACACATGGTTACAAGCTGCAAAAAAAAAAACATTTTAATTCATTCCAATGTTATATGTGGAATTAAATCTTTGCAGAGTACCACTTCAGAGCAAAAAGGGAACCCAGAGACTGTCAGATGGCAATGATAATGTGTATGGGTGAATTGAAAATGCTTATTACATACATGGAATGTTTAACACCAGATGCTGCACGAGGGATTCTGCTTAATTTCTTAGAATAAAGAAGCAGCACAACTGTTTCCCCCTCTGTATTCACATCACAGAACAAAATGAGCAGCAAGGAAGAAATAAGGAAACAATTGAACACCATAACAAAAGATTTTAATGTGACAAACAGCTTCATGTGTGCCATGCAGGCTTAAATACACTGCTGACCAAATGCAGTTCAAAGTTATTTCTCTTGGAAGACTTCTTGAAAGTTATTCCTTTATTATTTGGTCCTCATCTGACCACATTTAAACTATTTTACTGGTATGATTGTTATTTTAAAAGTGAAAGATATTTTTCCAGTGAAGATCAAAAAGTTCAAAAGGGCTTGTATTATGTATTTTTCGGGCACATATCATGCCATTTTACCTTCAGTTGTTGTTCAGTTGTATTGGATCTGTGTTTATTTTGAACGGTCATGATGATGTATCTGCTCATTGTATCTGCTACACAACAGAACTCCACCTAGTCCAGTATTAATCATTTCCAAATTTCACTTTTTACACTTGTTCAAAACCTGCACATAATGATGGGACCTCAGCGTTCAGACATCATGAAGACAAATTAACTGCAGATTTCCAATAACACTTGAAGATAAATTTTACTTTTACAATAAGTAATGAAGAGAAAAGCTAAATGAAATGTATCTTAAATATCTTGATGGCCTTCTGCACGGCTGCAAATCCCCAAATTGACATTAATCTTATTGTGAAAAAGTCATTTGCTGTGGTTAGTAAAACCATCTCTGCTAGTATCTCTGTAATCTATCACAAGGACCTAAAGAGGAGGAGTTCAACACAAGCAATATTAACAAATAAATACGTGATGCTCTGCAATAAAGTGTACAGAAACTTCCTTGGTGTTTGTGATAGGATAACATGCTTCCTTTGAATTACCTGCTCTGGTGCTTTCCAGCAGAGTGGATATATATATTTCTCAGCAGCAACATCTGTTGTTTTGAAGAAGGACCCACCAAGTCAAGCGTGCCTCAAGAGAGATTGTAAAAGGTTAACACAGCAATAGCTACACAGTTTGTCTCCACCACAAACTTTCTTTGTAATACCACAGTTTTCAAATGTTGGGTTAATTGTTTGATATCAGAAAAGCTGCCTTGTGTTTGCCCTCTTAAAAGGCAAATAATCAATAGAAAACCTTATGGAACTTGGGAAAATACATCAAAATAAACATTGGATATGTCATGTTATATGTAATGTGTCAGAAATTAAGCAATGGTCAGCTTGGTTTGTTTAATTACAATCTTTCATCTCTACTACAGAAACCAAATTAAATAATAATAAAAAAATGTCTCTCCTAAGTCGACTTAAATATAATCACTTTTCCGCCTCAGAAAGTTTCATTCGTATGCATTTTGAAGACATTGAAGTGATTTTGAAAATGTGAAGTTCACTGCAAATGAGTATTTGTGATCTGTGCAATAGCTGGGCTCCATTTATTTTTAAGGTGACTTTGAAGGTTGCAGAGGATTTTATTTAGGGACATCAGAGCAAACAGGGCTGAATACAAATACACATTATATGGTGTTTATTTGTTTAAAAGAAATATTTTAAAAGCATGACGTACTGCTGTGAATTGTTTCCCTTAAAATACATTGTGGATTATGTATTTTATAATACATATTATGCATTACAGGAAAGGTTGTAATGCATAATAATACAAAATAAATAAATAAAAATTTCAAGTACATTTTGAAGGCAATATAAAAGCTAAAAAAATCAATTAGGTTGCAGAAACACTGCATTTTACATGAACTGCCACTGTCAAACAGAGCAGAATGAGCTTACAAAACACTTTGTGACTAGAACACTAGACTTTTCACATTTTTGCAACAATATGGGTATCACCAGTAATTAAGTCGGCCTAACAAAAGCACTGATGATACAGTAATGAAATAATCCATGTCACGATTTCTTCCTCGGAGTCATTCAGAAAACTACTGTAATTGAGGAGCAGTTATTCCCAGTTCCATTAAAATTTCATCACTCTCGCACATTTTCATGAATGCCATTATTCAAATTATGCTAAATCCCATCAGCTTCTCTGCTTGGCAGTGCAATGTCAACCATTCCAATGACCAAGGCAGCAATCTTTAAGGCTAGAGAAGCTCTGCATGTGATTTGACTGCATGCGTTGACAAATTACAGAGTAACGACCATTGACTTGAGATATTTGCCAACCAAAGGAGAAAAGAACACTGAAACCTGTGTTTTTGTAACAGGCGTGTTGCTTTATTCCTATGACTGATTTATTCGACACAAGCATAAATAATAAATCTGTTTTCTCATAACTGGAAAGCTTTAAGAGATATTTTTCAGTTCAAGACAGAAAACTAGTAATCTGCTGCCCCTTTAAGCCACCTGCCAACACCCTAAGAGCTGCCTATCTTAACCTAAGCCACAGGAACATTATATGACTGTTGCAGAGATTTTGTGATCTGGCTGTTAATATTACATGATAAATAGCTTGATGAATCGAACAAAGCGATGTGTAATATTAGCTGACCCCATGTTATTAGCTCTGAGAGGAGCCATTAGTGGGTTGACTTAACCTGCCTTAATGAGGTCTCCCTGTTCTGGGAGTGGAGGGGACGATTGGTGCATGCGATATAGAGGCTGAAGTCATGGAACACACACACACAGCGCCGTTCACAGTTCCTGTGTTTTAGCTTTTTCCCTGATAACACCAGGAATGAGTGAGGGAGGAAAGGAAACTAGTAAATTTTACTTTAATGATAGTAATCTTTCGGTTTGAAACATCTTGTTCCTGTCCTTAATGCAGGACAAACAACATCATGTAACCTGGAGATGTACGCTTGTTAAATCATTCAATCGGGAATAGAGGTAATGTCGGCGCAGCTCAAAAAATTCAAGTGTTTAAACGTTAAGTTATTAATTAAAGAAGAGAAACTCATATAGATATTCAACAGAACTTGTTTTTTTGTTAATTTTGGTGATTGTGCTTTACAGCTAAAAAAAAAATAAGAATAGACCATGTGACGTTTTACAAAATATTTATATGTTTTTATACTAAGCAGGGTGAGCTTGACATTTACACCCTGCTACAGGAGCAATGAAATATCAGCCACATATTTCATAGCTCCTGTATCATCACAATATTACATCATTGAAAGTTACACTTTTATAATTTTTTTCACAAGAGTAATTCAAAGAATTGTAACAGAATTAGATTATATTATAGCTAAAAAATATTTTTAGAACAATTTGCGTTCGATTCAATGTGACATAATAAATTTGAATGAAGAAAGTGTGAATTATTGTTAAACAATTAGATAGGTCTTCTGAGAAGAGAATGTTTTATCAATACGAAAGAGTGAAACTTAGTGCCACATGTTACTTTTACCATTTCCAGAGTAGAAGTGCACATGCAAAACTGCACATGGCACTGCAAAAGATACCAACACCTGCTTTAATACCCATGGTATCGCCTTGCTTTACTGAACAGCAAATCTACTTGACCCAAACCCACAGAATATCTCTAAAGTATTCTCAAGCAGATAAGACGAGAGACACCAAACCCAACAATGCAGATGAGCTGAATTAAAGACGTCAGGACTTCCTCAGCGTCTCATGGGATCCACAGGCTAATCGCTTCCATGCCATGCTGCATCGATGCAGTAACTCATGCAGAATGAGCCCTGGCCAAATTTTGAGTTCATATACCATAGAGTTCATGTTTCTATTTTTTTAAAAAGTAATTTATTAAAAAATAAAAACATAGTTCTAAAAACCTTGTAATAAGTGGGTAAATCCAATGTCATGGATTTACAATTTTTTTGCTTTTTATACAAAAAAATTTGCAGATTTTGTAATAGTCAAAAGGACTATTCCACAGGGACCAGAGAAACCATTCACTCCACATCAGGCTTTTAGCATGAGTTAAAATGACAAATAAACTCCTTGAACTTTTTACCTATTAATCATGTGTAATAATACATTTCTATGAGAAATTCTGGGCTTTGCAATCCATCATAACTAACACTGAATAAGAAACTAATTATATCACTGCATGTCTAATGAGCTGCACCTTTTAAACTGACTTAATATTTTCCCTCCTGCATGGTGATCAGGCTGACTGTGAATCAACCAGATTGTAAGCAGCTTTATTTTCACATGGATGTTTTGTCCTTCAAGCAGCCAGCGTTCCTTTTCCACTTTCCGTGCATCCCTGGCAGCTACTGCTGTTTTTGCATGACAAGCAATAGCTCCATTCTTATCAGGCTCTGTGGAACAAAATATCCATTTTGCTGCACTACTCAGCAAAGCAGTTTTGTCAGCACTTTGTCACTCTCTCAACTCCAGCAAAATAATTAATGTCCTTGTCAATCACACATTAGCGTTATATTTGGAGATCTTTTCACATGTGAAAGGGGAATCGCAAGCAGTCGCACAGAGCAAACAAGAACAGATAAGGAGTCTTAAACTATGGCATTTTTAAGCTGATATTGTGATGGAAGTGTGCATAGAAGTTTAGCAATTATGTTTAATTATGTAATATGATCATTTAAAGTTGTTTTTTTAGCTATTATTATTTCAATTTAACTTATTTGTTACAGAAAACAAACAGATTTAGTAAATCAGAGATATTAAATTTCTGTCGTTAACTAATTTTGGAGATTATAAACAGGAGCATTTTGAATGCAATGTTTTAAATTCATAGTCACTTTTAAGATCGATTAAAATCGGCTTTATTACGAAATATGATGGCAGCTTTTTCCTTCATTAATCGTGTTTGTGAAATGTTCTCAAGATAAAGAGTGAAATGTGCAACTGTGATGAAAAGAAACATTGATGAGTTGCCATTGTAAATGTTTTTTTCAGATAACAATAAGAGATTGACGTTTTGCAAATTTACAACTCACACTGCTATTTATGAAGTCTCTATCTGTGCTGGTTTAGAAAAGTAGAAATATAAATAGATTTTTTTATTTCAGTCATGTCGGATACAGTTTTATTATAATCAGGTGTTTCCATTCCAGCTATCATTTTTCATGTCAATCACACTGGTTGAATGCCTAAATTACTAAAATGACTCAACGTTCAGCAGTTAAACTTTAACTGTGGCATAATTTTATGGGATCTCATCTGTCAGTCATCAGCTGCATGTGAAACTGGCTTCAATCTGCTCCTCATGTGTCCTTGTGTGAATGACAAGAATGAAAAAACACATTTATGTATCAAGATATGAAATCTTCACTCACTGCCCGTTATCAGGGCTGTGCTTAATAAAGAGACACATCCAACCAAAGCCTCCAAGCAATGGATGTCTATTAACTCCCACTTTATGAGCCTTTAAGGTCAGACAGTCTTTTATTTAGTCCGAAAATATGTTAACGTTTACCTTACCAAACCTATTTTTGTCCTGTCCATACGTAACTGAAAAATCGACATTTAGACAAAGCTTAATTTTTCATTCATTTGCACATTCAATCAACAACCTTTAACAACTTCTCAACCAGACATCAGTGGACATCTCTAATTGTCATTATTTTAGTTTCTTGTAAGTAAGATGTGGTGCATTTGGGTTTTTACATATTTTGACATTTATTCCCATTTTTCTTCTTGACCATCTTTTGAACAGCAGTTTTCAAGTCTTGCCACTTATTCTTGATTATACCACATGTAAGTCTGGACTTTGACTGGACCATTCTTACAAATGAAAATGCTTTGAGCTTAACCACTCCATTGTGACATGGTCTGTCTAACTAAAAAAAAAACCTCCAATCCAATCTGAATTTTTTGCAGTTTTGTTTTTAGCTTGTTTTTTTTTTAATCTTTTTTAGAAACTCCAAATAGTGGATATATTGACAGATTCTCCTACATGGCCTATGGATGTCTGCAACTCCTCCTGAACTACCATATACCATTTGACTGTCTGAGTAATATTTTCCTTGGTCGGCATGTAAGGTGGACTTCTATGTCTTGGTAGGTTTTCAGGTGGAACATCCTGTTTTGATTTTCAGATGATGGACTGAGCAATGCTTTGTGAGATGATTTGACAACCTAACCCGGCTTGAAACTGCTCCACACCTCTACCGCTGACCAGTCTGTTGTGCTGCTTGGTCTTCATCATACTGTTAGTTTGTTTGCTATTTGAACAAATCCAAAGCAGTCTATGAGAAATTGTGTGATTATATACCACAATGAAACAGTATTTGCATTGTTTGATTCTACACATCCACAAAGAGGATTCCTGACTTGACATCTGAAGTCTTTTATGCCACTGTCTTCATGCAGGGTTCTATTTCACAAATGTTCTGCACTTGTACTTCTTGTGACATTTGTTGTTGTCAGAAGACAAACATTACTGTGTAAAACTGGAAATTAACCGCTGTCTCCTCTAACAAAAACAGTGGAAGGGAACAAGACGTCGACGTGACAAGTTTGCAAGGTGACATGTTGACATATTATTATTGTGGTTATTGTTTGAGGTATTATTTTGTGGCAGCGACTTGAATTTCTCCCCGTGGGTGTCAGGTGATTGACAGTCAGCACAGCATAAAAGAACACGCCGTCTAAGATGAAAACGCAAAAATCCAGCCACAAAAGGAGGAAACAACACAACAGATATGACCAAAAAAAGCAGAGACTTCACTCAGATGAGGTAATCTAATTTGTCATAATGAAATAATCTGTCTGGCGCACATTCTCTAGCTAAAAACTATACATATATATAGATAAACTCCTTGAACAAAACAACAATCTGCTTTGACGTCTTTTGGAAGATAACAGAAGGAAGGTCGACAATATATAGCCGACCCGTGTATTTACAAGGTGAGGACGAAGATATATAGAGGGTATCTGGGTAAGAAAGGAAGATGAGGCAGAAATATTATCTGTCAGTCATGTGATAGACCCTCATTACACTCAGACATCACCAAAGCAGAACCACTCTGCAAGTGTTTATTACACTGGGATTCAGGGAGAAATCGATCCAAAATGACAGCTGTTAGGTCTCGTCCTGCAGAGAATGAAGTTAACCTGCACAGACTGGATGCCTCAGTCACTGGTTTACCAGAAGTTACTGTGTTCGGCTGTCCAGGGGACAGATCCTATCTAAAGATGCTATCTGGTTTCATTACGGCTTCTGGCAGTTGCATGAAAAAATGGGGGTGAGGAGAAAGAGAGGTTTAAAAATAAATATTGTATAGATTGTGTTGAGATGTGGGTGTTCTTATCTGCGTGGAAAGTTGATGGAAAAAAGAGACATGTTTTACAGTACTGAAGTAGCATCGGATTGTAACGATAAAACACAGAGTTGCTTTAAAAATTCAAATGTTCAAACGGTACCTTCTGATTTCAGTTGCAAGCTACAAAAACACACCTGCTTTCAACCGTCTGTGATCCTCTTCTTTAAGCAGAACGTTGTATTTTGAATGTATATTGCGGTTCCCAGAAGGATAAAGAAACGAACTACTGCAAAAAGGCAACACATCCAGAATGCTGTACTGTTGTGGGTCTGTGGGGAGCCCAGAACATAGCACAGCTGTTAAGTACTTTTAGCAGCGCTATTGTTCAGTGAAACAAAACAGCCCATTCAGCTTGGCTGGTTTCCAGAGCGCTCCTATAGCAGCCAAATGTTTATCATTGTTTTGACACTGCATAGGACAGGACAGCATGGGGTATGGCTTTAGATAGCAATGGCGGGTTTATTTGCAAGTGGAGAGAAAGAGAGGTTAAGGCTACAGAGAGCATCAATGCCACGCGAGCAAATTAGAGTTGCATTGTTACACGCTATTGGCTGCGCTCTCTGACATGTCCCGGTAATATGCATCATTATTATTATTTTTTTTCCTTTGAGGAAAACCCTGTTTAGACGAAGTAGGGCTGATAATGCAAACATCATGTTCGTCTCTAACAACAAACAACAAGACGTGCCTTTAATAGATGCATCTCCTGCAGAATGATCACGGCTGTTTGCAAAGATCGCCGTTTCCTCTGACCTCAGATCCACCAGAAGTGATCCAGCCTTGGGTGTTAACAGCACAGGACTCATATGAAAGGTGCTACATTATCTGTTACAGCAGGCAGTCGGATAGCGGCTTAAACCGATTGTGCTTCCACTCTCTCCTCACTCGTTTAATGTCTTGGTGCATACAGCCAGGACAGTTCTGCTTTATTCTAATTGCATACTTTCGATTAAAAAAGCTTGTTTTCCTTGATTACTTTGATGTTGAAATGGGAGCAGGGGAGCAATTCACATTCATTCGACAGTATGCTCCCCCTTGTACCCCACCCGCCTCCAACCCCCACTCACTCTTTTGTGCTAACAGCAGTATTCCTATTTATATATTGGCAGTGGAACTAAATTACTGCAAACATCTCTGTGGGCCAGCCAGGCATAACAGATTGGCAGGGTCTTGCATTATGTCAGTGCCCCCTACTGGCTGCTTTTGGTTGCACACTATTGTTCATTCCAAGCACGTATGGCATTCAGAGTTGGTAGAAACACAGTGGAATGAGTTTTTTTTTTCTTCTTCTTCTTCTTCTTTTTTTACTGCCCTGCTGGAATATTTACTGAAAGAATCCTTCATGACTGCAGCTTCACTCTCCGTGTACCACTGTTTGCATACACCAGAAATAAGCCTTACTTATATTTTAAGCATTTAAATAGATGTAATCATTGTGTGCAGAATACTGGAAAGCATTCACTTCTCGTTTATTTATATATATAAAAAAAAGAATAGATTGTTAGAATCCATGCAGTCATGTTTAGGTCAAAATAAACAGCCAGTGATACATTAGAACCTGCAGTGAAAAAGTTTAATTTTAGCTAAAATTGAATGAAATTAATTTAAAAAGAAAACCTAACTCAGTTTACTCAAAAGGGTTCATTCAGTTCTTGGTTTTGGTTTCCCTTTGCATGAATTACTGCAAGGTGGCATGAAGGTTATCATGGTGAGGTCGAGGGTTGTTTTAATAGCTGGCTTCAGGTTGTCTGCAATGTTGGGTTGAAGTCTTTTATTTCCCACTTGACACTTCCCCACAGTTTATGAGGTTTGGGTCAGGTGAATTAGCCAGTTCAGCAATGTGAAGCCATGCCTGTTTAAACCAGGAATTGGTGCATTTGGCACTGTTGGCAGGTTCCATGTCATGTTGGAACATGAAATCAGTATTCCCATAAAACTTGTCAGCAGAAGGGGGCAAAAAGCGCTCTGAATTTCATTATTGTGCATACTTTTTAGCTTGTTTGAAATGTAGCAATCTGTACGCAATAAATATATGAGTTTTACTTTCGGAATAAAAGTACAGAAATAAATCAGCTGTTATTATAGTTTATGTATGTGCAATAAAATCCTCTCAATCTCATATTTGAAGCAGTATCTCATCTCTTGAGATATGAATCCTAGAGAAGTGGCTGACAAGGCAATTTGCTGCACAAGGAAACCCTGAAATAGGATGACATTGGGGGTTTGAGGAATTCTTAAACTATACAGCTTCAAAACGTTACATTCTGAACCTATAACAGCTATACATGGAGCAAAGACGTGATCATCTGTGTATCATCCATGGTATTCATTGATGCTAACCCACCAGAGTACAGAGGCAGGACTGTGGGTTGACTTTCCTGCTGAGATGTGAGCATCTCTCCCCAGAGTCCCATCACACAGCGCTACAACACAAGTAACATCAAGGGACTTTTGCTCTTTTATATTTCAATTCCCTCCCCATTTCTTCTCGCCTAACAGTGGAAAGAAAAAGCAAGTTGCACCAACTGTAACAAACAACAAATAAAACACGTCTATTAGTACTCACATACAAGTTCAATTAGGAGTGTGAACCGCAGAGTGCTCAGCTGGAGCAAAAGCCTGGAGATTAAAGCAAACAGATAAAAAAAAAGGAGCTGTTTTTGTTGTATCTCTCTAAAGAGAAACAGCAACAGAAGTCATGCAACAAAAAGCTCTGCTCATGCTGAACTGCACCGTAATTAACGGCAGACATAAACAGGGTCAAATGCAGCCAGCCTAACCGTGTTATCTGTGCGATATTTGGATGGAGAGAAATATGGATTGACTGTGAATTAAATTTACGTACCATTTAAGGGCTTGACACTTGTTACTACATAGACACTTTTGGAGCAACTCTGATATGACTTAATGAGGTTTGCCTAAATGTCTAAGCTTATAATACAGACAAAAATCTTTTTTTTTTTTACTTGGCAAGTGACTTCTCGTAGTTTAATGGACTGGGTCTACTGACGAGCTCTTTCCTTGTCCCGTGTCAAAGCCTGCGCCAGCTGCATCTCAGGATGAGGCTGTTTGTCTTCATTAACATCTTGTGTTTCTTCTGTGTTTTCATTATCATGGTCCTCACATGTATTTGTCAACTTCAGTGAAAGGCTTTCGACACAACAGAAACTGGGTCACGCCTTAATCATTTTCATGCTATCTCCACCGCTCTCTGAGGTGTTTGTCTTCCATTAGGCGAAGAGAGACTTTCCCACACTGAAGGGGACGGGGAGGGTTTTTTTTTTTTTTTTTTTTTTTGAGCAGCTGCTGCAACACGAACCTGACGGTCTTAAGAGCAGACTGGAATGAAGCTTTGGGTTTCGTTGTTTCCAAACGTTCCTCATCTCTCACCTGCAGGGTAGCAGCAATGAGACCCGGATGAGATGAAGGTTAATTTGTTCATCTTGGAGAAAATCAGCTGCACAAACCCACTTAGCTGAACTGAGATATTTACTGAGGAAACCTTTGGGTGTCCATTGCACTAGTTAGTGAGACCAAATCACTGAATGGCTACTTTGTTCCTTATTTTGGATTCAGAACTTGGTTGAATGTGTAGGACAAAGTACTTGAAGAAAGGACATTTATTTATTCTTTATTTTCTTATAAAATGCAATCCCCAGACTTTTCTGCAGTCCAAAAATGTCAGCAGTTCATAAAAGTAGGGTTGAATAGAAGAATTGTGGATTATTTTGAAGCTTTCTGGATTTCTAAAATAGAAAAGCTATTTTATTTAAGTAAACCATGGGTTGATGTCATCCTCGTATTTTGAGAGACCACTTGTGTGAAAGAAGCTATTTAAATAGACTTATGGCTCCACAGGAACATTTTGAATGAACTAATCATGTAGATTAAAGGCGAAATTCAAGGATGTCAGACTTAAAAACATTTAGGTTTATGTGTTGTTTTGGGTTTGGGACAACGCCAGTTTTGTTTCTGTGTTTATTTGTCGTAATTTTCAGATTATTTTTGACCTCATTAAAAGTCAGACATGAAAATAGTCACGTGTTCCTAAACAGCACTGAGTTCATTACCTGTGCATGAACTCCCACAATGACAAAACTCATTCCATGCACTCGTACGAATCTGCCTAATTGTGTTCACATAATAATGTCAACCTCAAACATGCTCACCCACCTCCAAACAACAGCACTAATGCATAATGATTATCTTGACCTCTAATTACGTTGCTTGAGGAGCAACAGTTATTATATTTCCATGTTTTGAGACTGTGCTGTGGAGAACAAATTAAGGCACCGTCAGCAGTTTAATGAGCCTTTCAACTATTGTTTTAATCTTTTCTGCAGAAGCACATCCTCATTTCTTGCTCTCAACAAAAATGAATGTACATACTCGTCTTGGTGGGTACGTTTCTGTGATTAGCAGCTGTGACTTAATCTCTTTGTTAATTAACCTTGTTCTTTACTTCCATCCTTCACTAATTTCTATGAGAGACAATGAAGACGCTTCACCGGCTGCGAGCAAGAATCTGCTGGAGAGACATGTTAACAGAGATATGCCATATCTCGCTGAGGGAACTTTAACAAGGGCGGCATAAAGTTGACAGAAAGGACGATCTGAAATCATTCATTTTACTCTAAGTTCATCTTCTGCCCTCACACACTCATTTGTTGTTATAATTGAAAACCAAAACTAAAGCATCGTGGTTCCAAACGACGACAGTGGTTGAATGAATGGATGGAGAGCTGAACAATATATTTCAATCATCACTGAAAAATCCATGCTGTGCAACTGAGCAACAGTCAACCAAAGTGTAAGAGAGGATACAGTATTGATGCACTTAATTGTATTTTCCATGGAAATAGTGATGTGGGCTTCAGGTCAGATGGGTCTATTTCTTTCAAGCTTTTGGATGTTTTACAAAATCAGCAAGAGCCACTAAGTGTAATCATATATCCCTCTTCCAGCAGTGTTTTGTTGAGGACGACCTCTGTTTGTTTATGGTAGTATCATATTCTAAAATCGTATCTCCTTTTTGTAATCTATCACTGAATAAAAGGAAGGAAAGCAGTTTGTGAATAAAAGGAAAAGAAAGCAGTTTGTGAGCAGTGAGCTTAATAACGAAATCAACTCTCATGAGGGGAGCTCTCTGTCCTCAAGCAGTCTGGGCCGAATAGCTGGAGGCAGAACATAAGAAACAGGTCAGTGTGTTTACTGATCAGGCCTGAGCTGCCACAAAGCGACTGGACGACAGAGCCGTGCAGAGCTCTGGTTTCCACTGTGTTCAGAGCCAGGGCCCTGGTACTACTGCCCTGGGCCGAACCCTGCAGGATTATTTATACATGTCATGAAAATATCTCAGAATTATTTCTCTTCTTGGATAAACCTGTAAAGATTAAGTCCATTATATGCCAGCTGCAGTGCTGCCTCTGCAGTTTTCTCTGTTAATGTGATGTGAAAATCAACAACTTAAATCATAAAAAGAGCCAAAGATAACGAAATAAAATCCTGGCTCTTGGCGAGCAATTGAATTTGTGTTGATTTTTAAAACAAATGTGCAAAATAGCAGAGCTAAATTAAGCATATTTGATTGGGATATCTTTCCCATAGTGTTTCTGTTTGAGTGGAGAATTTAAATTTGAGGTCGTCGTTTCAGAACGTCTGTCCCTCTGAGTACCAATATTACCTGAACTACTGCTGCCTATTTGAACAACATATGCTGTGTTATGTTGATAATTTTGGGTTTTTTTAAAACTAAACAGTAGGCCTGTTTTGTGATTTTGATGATAACAGTATTCCACTAAAAAACGCATACAGGCTGCAAAACATTTGCAGCCACAAAAGGGAGCTGAACTCCTTATAAAATGTTCACAAATTAACTTTTGAACATTCAAATAAAGAATTCAATGTGATTCTCTCATCACTTTATCCATTATATTCCTTTAAGACATATTAGTTATTTAAACTTGCCGTGTTACTGTGATAAAGAAAGCAGCATAGTGTTGCCTATTAAAGCAACACTTTGTATGCTTTTTTCAAGTGAATCAAAACATTCATTCCCACATCTTTAATATCTATTTCAATGCGTAGACTAGGTAATATGGTGTTAAAGTTTCAAAGGTGTCTTATTATTTGAGCCATTGTGCACCTGGAGCTGACTGAGAGGATATATATTTTTCTTTTAGGCTGTAAAGTGACAGCAAACTAATCAAACATGCTGCACTCAATGGGCATTTTAACGGCAGTGAATCATTAGTGCTATTTGTTTGCTAAATTAGATGTTCTGATAGTTAGGTGTAAACGAGTAACAAAATAGCGCAAGGTCTTACCCAGCACCCTAAGAAAGTGAAAATCAAAGCATTGCTGCTGCAGTAAATGTGCAGAATTTAAATATCTAAGATATTGTAAAAAGAGAAGAAACTGACCCGAGGTTAGAGGCTTAACAAGCAATTGGAGGTAATTTGACTCTAATTTTGATTTATAGATGCATTTTTTTCAGCTCCTTCTTAAAACGGCTTGTTGTTAAACAGTTTTGAAGACGAACTATCTCAGTACTCGCATGCTTTGTATGAGCTTTCCTGTTTACCACTAGTGGTTGTATTCATATCTGCTGGAAGAGGATCCATCAAGGATAAAGACACTAAATAATTAATTTAATTGTAAAATGGAAAATTGTAACATTATAACCCTTCCTGGTAATCACTTTAAATTATAAGTGTGTGTGCGCGTGTGTGTGTGTTCACTGTGCAAGAAAGTGCTGATTATTCCTATTAGATTTGTATAGTGTTTCAGGCAGAGTAACAGCAGTGTCATCTGCCAGTGTTATTTCATGCTCGGTTGGGTGTGAATCAATTTCATTCCCGGGAACAATTACTGAAGATTGCAGTTTTTTTTTCTTTTCCTTCCAATCATACCATTTGAATGAAATCATTGTGCTCTGCTCAACATAGTGCCACAATCAAAATACATTGGCTGCTCAACACTGTGATCATGCAATGTCTGCGACAGGTCATTTCTGAGGAAAAAAAAAATGTTTTTCTTTTCTTTTTTTTTTTTTGCTAACTGCAGTGTTTGCTTTGGTTTCCCTGGATTTAAAACCACAGCATAATATACATGTTTTTTTCCCCTCCAGTTTTCTTTGGGTCAATAAATACCATTCCTGACCTGGTGACCTCTGGCTCAGGGAGTTTACATTGTTGGGGCAGGCCAGTCAAACAATAGCCGGAATGGGTAGGTGATTAAGCCCAACACACTCTCCCATTACAGACATAAAGAATATGGAGTTGGTGAAGGGCAGAGATCCTGGATTTCATCAGCCTAGTTGGGCCAACATTCCCAGTTCATCTGACTCACATGGTGAATGAGGTGGAAAATGGGAGAGCGGCTGAAATCACAAGAATCCTCACTTCAGCAATTTAAAAAGAAGCTCATCTGACTCAGACGGAGCAGCTATCACTAACATAGCAACAGGCATTCAGACCCACTTAGAACTACCTGGAGGAAAGAGTTCATCCATTATCCAGGCACTATGTTAAAATAGTTCTTAGGTAAGATGTCAGGCAGACCCCATCGATCATTCTGTTAAAATATTTCATACAGAACAAGAGCAGCATAAAGTGCTTTACATAAGAAAGAAACAGGAAAGCATAAAAAGATGAACTAAACAAGACTAAATTAACAGAAATGTGTCATTAACAGGGATAATGTTGATTTGAAGACATCACAAATATCAAGAGTTACTCCAAAGTATTACTAAAATGAAATGTAAAAGAACAAAACAATGTTTTGAAATAATTATAACTGTGTAAATACTCACCTCTGTGTAAGAGCAGCGTTGGCTGTTGACTAAACGGAAAATGAATAATCAGACAAACAGTTAATTTCTGAGATTCATTAATTTAAAGCTGATGTGAATTAAATTATTTTCTGTCCTGATTTGAAGGAGACAGCAGCACGTTTTAGAGTTTGCTGTAGATGCCTGGACTCTAAAATCACAATAGGTGTTAAATGTAAGATTACCAATAAAATCATGACCATGAATGGACATTGATTCATGTCTGAATGAGGTCTAACCAATGCTTTACATCAGTGCTTCACAATAACAATATTGCAAATAGCTTACACTCCACTTGACGACTGTCTTGGAAAAAAGTTAAGCTAAGCATAAACATCTCACTGGTACCAAGGTAATTAGGCTAAAGTCCAAGTTGGTTCTCAACCAAATTATGTAATAAAACAAATACAAGGTGGTTAAAAATTTACTACTTTCAAGCTGTTTAATGTTTTGTAATTATTTGTCAATTTGACAAAATGAAACCAAATCTCCAATTAGTTCTATGCTCTATATTATCCGCAGAAATGTATAAAATCTATTGTTCAAAGTTGAATAAAATTAGATAATGTGTTTGTAGACATTGTTTTTGCCTTAATTTATATATCATACATTTGTTTCTTTTAACAAATATCCAGGCAGGTGATGTCAGATTTTATTTTGATAACAGGTAAAGATCTGTGGTAAGATGAATTGTTAAGTCCAGAAAAGATATAAGTTCCCGACTCATAGTAAGGAAGATGTTTTATTTTAACCTACTTCTTTTGTCGCAGAGAAACAGTTGGGATACGGTTTGCACACTGCATGCATGAATTACCCATCTTTTTCCTGTCCATATCACCAACCGCTTTCAACTGTGCTCTAATCATCAAGACCTGATTTTTCACTCAAGTTTCCTCTATATCAAGTTGACAGGAGAGAAGCTATTTCTGACAGAGCCACAAGAGCATAAAAAAGCAACTAATGGAAGAGAAATCAACTGAGATTCTTCTTTTTTTTTGCAGCATTGAGTATTTGTAGCGTGGTGCATTGTTCAGTGCATCAACCTCCCACCCACACTTTGCAGATCTCAACTGACACTGCGCTTGTTGTTTGTTGTGTTGCTCCGGCCATATTTCTATTTATCCTGCAAGACAGCAATACAAATAGATGAAGTGCAACAACATGACATTTTCTGTACTTCAATTACTTTGCGGGGCCGGGCCACGTGGGTTAAAAGCCAACAAACCATAACTTTCCCTGACATTTCCTCCCCTCGCAGTGACCGTTGATGGATTCTCCCTGACAAAGCATTCATTATCGCGGAGAACAGAGAGTGCACTAAAATCTCTTCTCTTTTCTGCCCCCCCTCCAACCCCCAACCCCTAACTTTCATTCTGTGCCTCCCCGTCCAAATCGAGATGAACTCAGCTGCAGAAGCAGAATGGGTTCCACACACACCGTCAGAGGAGGGGAGCGTTGAATCCCTGCAGGATATTTACTGGCCATCAAAAAGTATATCCTTATAGCAGGCCAGCGGTTGTGGTGCGCTGGGCAGAGGGGCATATCAAATGGAAACAACTGCTCTGTGCCAGCTCAGATTTGATTCTAGTACAACGGAAGAGCATGCTATGGAAATGAGCTGCGATGGCATGCCATTGAAGATTAACTTCCTTTCATCATTTATCTCAGAGTTCAGTGCACAGAAGCTCAGTGGTCCAAGATGCATCAAGTCACCACACGACTAGATGTGTGTAACTCAAAATATAATATTCAGACAGCTCAATTTGTGGAGAAGTTTGAACATGCGTGTGTGCAGCACCAAATCTTTTGGTCAGAAATATTACCTGTGCCTCTCTTCTTGTTTTTAAAGCAGACACAGTCAAAATTGTGTGAGGCAACCTGTCAGAGTCTCTATATTACATTCCTGCTTTATGGATGTACACACACAGTCACACACACACACACACAGGCCTTGTCCACCCAGAGGCAGAAGACTGATTGTCTGATAGCATTAGCATTCCTGTCAAACCCCGATAGGAGCAAACCAGGAGCCAGACTCACTTCAAGAGCTTCGCAGACAGAAACATATCCATTCACGGTGGACAGGCTAATAAATAAAAGAGTAACCCTGTGACAGTAACAAGCCTGTAAAGAATAGCTATGTTTTACAAGTGAATCAGACAGACAGACAAGAAAGATGGTTACCTTGCCAGAGTCACATACTTTGTACCTTACAACGCTGGGAGGACATTGGGACTCCACTCAACTGTAGGTTGACTCTGCTTCCTTGGGATTTTGTTGTTGGATTTATGTAACGTGAGTGTAACCTGAATTCACTACAAACTAAATAAAAACAATAAGGAATTGGTCCTTCAAAAGTAAAGTGCAGAGATACCGTTGATATCTATGTTTAATATTTTTACTTATCAGAAGTCCTTTTTATCTTCCAACATAAAACAAGGTGGTTGTTCACCAAATTTCTTTTTCCATTCTGTTCAGGTTTGTACCACAAGTTAAGCACACGTTGATATGTAAAATCTAGAAATACCTCAACAAACTTAAAGGATAAGAAAAACAAGTACATGGGAGTTGAGAACATAGAAGAAAGAGCGCTTTGCGATATCATTAGCAGACCAAACGATGATATTTTGTTTGGTCTGCTAACTCCTGGCAACAGTATATAACACAATGAATACTAAAGAGAAAAGTAGTGGTAGCAAATTCTGTTGCAAATTCAGTCACATAGAGACTTAACAAACCAGCCCCCTACCCAGAGATTTAAAAGGACCTGTTTGGTAAGCTCAATACCCGTTATGGCACATGGCGATTAATAATTACAATAAGGCTGTCATTTGAAAGACTGCAATTCTGGCACTATTTAGAAAGATGTTATCATTTTGACTATTATTCTGAGCAACATTTAACAATACTGAGAAAAGTATCCATAATAAACAGAACTAATAAAAAAGGAAAGTAAACACTGTTATATTTATTTCATTAAATGTTACCAAAATGTAATCAAAACCCTCATAGCATTATTTTTTTATCAATTTCTGATCAAACTTAAATTATGTTTTAAAACAGAACTAAGGTGTAGGATTATTCCAAAGTTACAAAATTAATCTTTTTGTAAATACTTGAAACAGTTCAGATTTAAAAATTTACATATCAACTCTAAGACCCATTCTTATACAGAGAGCTAAGCCAGAAGTGGATGTTACATCGTAGACCTGGTTTCTGTTTTGGCTGTCATGACACGTACACAGCTGGAAGATGCAGGAGCAATGAAGAAAATGACTCCATGCTAGCATAACGTATAGATGCCAGATAAAGGATCATAACCTCGGATGTTTTCTTAAAGTAAAATCGAAGCTCCACCCAATCAGAGCAACCTAACTTTATAATATCATTAGCTCTGTGGCATAGTGAGCTAACCCATGCCCTGTTCACTGACACTGTAATCAGCAACACACAACAAACATATAAACACATTTGTTTTAATTACACTGAAAGTGCCACTTTGACTCCATCAAATCTAATACATATTAGGAGCAATGTAACACAGCTGTTGCCATGGTATCACTGCTCCTTCAAGAGTGGGGGCTGGGAAATTGAGTCCCTTCAGAATAAAAAAAAAACAGATTAATGCATGCAGATCTAGATGCATGCATGTGGGTTTGTGGTCAGAGTAAGAACACATGTACATACACTTTTAGAATATCGGAGGCCATTCGTGGTTGTGATGGTGGCTGCTGTTTGGTGGATTAGAGAAATGGAGTGTGTGTTTATGTTTCTGTGAGTAGGATGGGGGTTGTGGTTTAAAAAAAAAAATCGAATGCCACACTCAGGTATGTCAGTGCAACCATGTGTCACATGCACCATATGCTTCCAGCAGCTCTGCCGTTGGAGGTACACTGAGCCACAATGTACACCCAGATCTGTGAGCTGATCCAGGGGGACAGTGTGTGCTGCGGTTACAGGGAAGCAGCCTGGAGGGCCGTAAGAAGGTCAGGTCTCTACACAAAGCTGGAAGAAATTCAAATCCTTATTATTATTTATTATGAACACATTTGGTCATGTGGTGTCAGAAAAATATAAAGCTTTGCGTTATCAGCATGGCTATGGTAAGAAATATTGAGGTATTGAGTAAAAGTGGCCTCAGAACAGAGCCTTGAGGGACCCCCACTTCTTTATTCACTCAGATCAATAAGAGTTAATAAGAAATTTTGGTCTGACAACTTAGATCTGAAACATTTTACCAGTGAATCAAACAACCACAGCCACTTTTTCAGGTTATTTATTAATGTATTATTACAAACACACAGCGGTGCTATTCAGTAGTAATAAGATCAAAGTTCATTACTGCTAGGATGTATGTCTTTCAAAACCTTTAGTATTGAAGCATCAATTCTGTGATGTGGTTTGGGAGCACAAAAATATCAGTTTTTACAGTTACACATAGGAGCAAAACATTAATATCAATTGTTAGAAGATGAATGCATGAAAATCTTTACAAATGACATTGGTAAAATTAAATGATTTATCAGTTGTATTGGCTAAATCAACTAACAAAGCACAATAAATATGTTATTTATTGAGTTTATGAACTATTTAAACTGCCTTAATAAATCAGGTCAAATTGTCAACTAAAAAATCAAAACTGAGAAGCTTAAAAAAATCTAATTGTTGTTTATTTTCATAAAAATGTATTATTCAAGCATAAATAAACAAATAAACATATACACTGCTTGTTTATTAAGTTTTGTAAAATTTTGTTTTTAAGTAAGTGAAAATGCATTTTCCAAAAGAAAAGCTTTTTAAAAAAAATTTTAAAAAGTGTTTAATTTTTAAGAACAAGCACAGAAATTGAAAAAACTTTTTTATGTTCTTTTTCTTTTTGTCTGGATTTGAATTAGCCAGTCTCATCTTGGAGGAAAGTGGTAATGTGTCTCCATTTCAACTCATTCTTGACCATAAAATATAATGATTATTATGTTTGTGTTGAGATCTTAACAGGCTCTTAAGCTTGTCACACTTGTCATTTTGGCAGATTTCCGGCCAACGGATGCAACGTGTGACATCCAAGGCTGTTGCTGCTATAATATGCAAACATTACGGTTTGAGCTCTTCTGGCCTGATGCAGCTCTCTCCCCTCTGCCTCTTGAAAGAGCGGCAACCCAAAGCTGTGTACAGTTACACATCTCTGATCCTGTAATTAAAGTCATTTCAGTGCCTAGTAAAACCATAATTGGAAACAGCTGTTTATTTGTTTTGTCTTTTGCTCTCCCAGTCCGAATCATGACCAATCTGACATTTGCAAAAGCATCTCTGAAGCTCAAATAGAAACTGTGTTTTCAACGAGCATAAACCTGTTTGGTCCGAATTACACTTGTCTGTAACAGTGAGCCAACAAAAAGTGGAGCACTAACACATCTGGCATCCTCTTCCTGTAAACCTCGTGGTTCCAAAGGGCGCAGCATTTGGCTAAATCACAGACAAACAAGAGGTCCAGCTATGTAGCTAGTCAAACAACAAAGACAAAGATGAAAATAGATGCAATTGATGAGAATAACAAACATATGGATATGCTTTAATGGAGATATAAAGACAACTAAAACCACACCGATAGAAAAGAAAACAACTAGATGGTGAGAGATTGGAGTTGAATTTATGCAAACATTTCCCAGAGGCAGCCACATTGTGGGAAAATATAAACTCGCTTCCTCTGTTTTAATGGATGGGAATTCAAACGCAGAGGGTTTATCTTATTGTATTTAGAACCTTTTATTTTCAGTTATGTTCAGGCTTGTGGGAAACAGTAATTGAAGGTAAATGATGAGCATCGGGCCCCCAAGAACGCTGCTGAAAGAATTATGTCACATTTACAACTCTGAACACCATGATCCATAATCCATAATCCATACCACAGTGATCACTTGAGATAATAGTAGCATTGACAAAGACTGTAGTTCAAATGTAAGAATATCTATAGAGCTTTATTATGACTATTTATCTCCTGACAAGAAAAAAAGTCAGACTAAATGATGTATAGAAGCAGCAGCTTAGAGACCTATGAAAACGGCACCCAAACCTGGGATTTATAAGCCATCTGTGGAATGCACCATTTGTTTGTAGTTCATGATAGTCAAGATAAATTGCTAGTAACAAAAATGTAGTAAAAGAAATTATATGAAACAACTTGATCACATTAGTTTCTGCTAATGTTTGAATCAGCATTGTTGCTTTTATGTGCACGGGTTCAGCTTTCTTTTCTTTCCAAACAACTGTGTTTCCAAAAAAGTCCACATAATTCTGACAAATGCTGCAAGGATCATATAAGTTTAACTTTTCTCCAAATTACCTGTCCTTGTTTCACCCATAAGGATTTAACTTCGCTGCCCTATAGATATCGAGGAGCCAAAATTATCTGAAATTTGAAGCCTCAAATCTCTGCTCTAAATTGATTCTGCTTCTCTTTTTCTCCCATCTATAGCTACTAGCAAACTTACAAGAGGTGAGACTGAGTCATTATTTTCCAAGTCACAAGTAAGTCAAGTTTTAATTCCCAAGTCTAAATCCCAAATAAAGGCATGAAAGTTCAAAGTCGAGTCCAAAGTCAAGGCATGCGAGCCTCAAGTCATGTGCAAGTCCCAGTCTTTTAGTTTAGTTTTGATGGAAAATTTGTAATTCACATCACAGAAAATGTATTTGTTGATCGACCTGCAGATTCAAACGGTGATAAACTTGCCAAATCCTCTCTGCTGATGCAAACGTGTTATTCTTGTTTGGTGTTGTTTATTAGATGATAAAATCTGGAGATACAAAAATACTTTGGCAGTTTAACAATTCATTCAAGTAGCCAACAGTCTGCTCACGACGGTCAGCAGCTTGGTCACACACTGCTGTGGGATGCAGCAACATTCTTCAACCAATATTGTCATGAATGTGGCAATGTTGGTATAAAAAGGTTGATGCCTCATGTAGTTAATGAGGGCTGAGGTAAGAAATGCAGACTTGCTCTTCTACTCACATAGTTAGGAGGTGGTTCCTGTTAAGCCCTGCCCTGTGGGGTCAAGCAGTGGGGAAAAAGTGAGTTCTTCTAGCTGAAAGGTCAAACCCAAGGGGTCAGAGTGCGTGTACTCCAGCATTACAAGCACATTTTAAATTAATATTGGCTATGTTTTGCAATTTAACTCATCGTTGAGAATACAAAAACACAATGAAACAGAATTATTACAACCTGTGTTTTGCTCACCCCCTGAGGTCAGATCAGCATTCACTACTCTAAAAAAAGCCAGTCTTTACATAATAACCCTTCATTTTTATTCTGTTTTCCCTGTGATGGTCATTGTTTGTTTTCCTCCTGTCTGTATGCATTGCATTTCACAGACTATTGCTCCGTTCCCACATAATGACCTGCAGGATCTGCTGTCTGATTTGCTATAAAATGTGAGGAGACATGACAGTGAAAATGACTTCCAATCCAACTGTGGAGAGAAAAGCTCCGAGGAAAAACACACAGCAGATAAATAACAAATAGAGAAGCAAACTCTGCTATCAAGACACGCAATCATGATGCAACCGAGCAGCACAGCGGCAGAAAATACACGATTAAAGTTATCTGGGCAATCAAAACAGAGGAGGTATTTTAGGTTTGAACTGTGTTTTATAGAATTACATTTTGTCAGATACTGTAGCTGGATTATAATTGTGCTTGTTGTTTTCATTTAGGAAGATTAATTCTAGTCTTGATTGATACTGTCATCCAAAATGTATTTTACGGTAAAACGGTGTTTTTGCAAACTGCAAACTCCAATAGGCTAAATGAGATCAAATTGAAATACAGTTTAGATTGTTTTACTGCTGACTACAATATTACATTTCTCCAAAAATAATAGACTTGTGTTTTACTATGAATGTGCAATTATTCTGAATGCTATTTATGCATTTCTTTTAAACTGGGAAAAATCTGCAATGACATGCTGCAATGTTATGTTTGTTTGTTTGTTTTAGCTAAATGACCCAAGAGCAACAACAATTTGATTTAAAAGAGAGAGAAAAGCCGCTTATCATGGAGTCAGTAGTGACAACGATCAAGTACACTTCTCCATCTTTGATTCCTTTAACCAGGACAGCTCTGGGGCTCATATTCGAAATGCCACAATAGCTGCAACAGCGCAGGATGATTTAATATGTTTCTGTCTGCCAGTCCCCAGGAGCCAAGAAGAGACAGGAAAAACAGGCAGCTATTCTAATGTGTGGTTGGCTCTCTTCCTTAACTCGGCTGCAGCTAGCATGGATGGGGAAAAGATGGTTTTTATATGTATCTATTTCTGAGTGGTGGCAGATGTTCCGATCCTCCAGCAGCTCTCTGTTCCGGGGGGAAATCAGAGAAAACTACGCACTATAAAATTAAACCACTGACACTTCACTGGGCCTGAAACCAAATAGGGCCGGCAGCTCTGGCAAGCTGGAGCCAATCCATCATTTCTCATTTTTAGAAGGTTCCATCTGAGCTAACTTTCATTAACACTGGCTGTTTCTACACAGAGATGTTTTATTACACATAAACATACAAAGTCCAATTGTGTTTGAAATCAGATGAAAACCTACCAGGGTAGTCGGACAACATGTAAAGTGCTTAAAGTTATATTGTAAGTTGATTTTATCTGAATGGATTTTGGTGTTTTTGTGCATTCTGCATGCAGTTGTGTCCCTCACAGGCAGAGAAGTAAAGTCTCAGTTTCCTCTGGAAATCCTGAACTATTCCATAAAACCAGGAAACTTATCTCAATAGGTGCTGCAATCTTCTATAATCTGACCCAGGTGTTGCATATCAATAATAAATAAAAGGAGCACTAGACAGGAGCCTTGAGAAACACCTCTTGAGCGGAGATTTCCAATTGCCCAACGACAGAAAGGAGTTGAGAAGTGATGTCTCTAGTCATAGTGACAGATTATTTATAGTCGAGATGACGTGTGTCAGTAACATGAGCCAAAAATATGTGGAGCTTTTTCTTTTGGGACACAAGGTAACTGACAGTATATTTTAGTGAAATGGTGCAGTTCTGACTTCTCTTTCATCATTTAACTTGTAATGCTGACAAAAAATAAGCTGTACTGGCACTTATGTTGCTTTTGAACCTCACATTGTTTATCTGCATGACTAGCAGATCTTGCTTTCATCTTACTTCAGCAAACATTCATTATGACACAACTGGATGTAATTTGGCATAATAAGGTATGTTTGCAAAGAGACTCTTAACATCTCGACTGTAGATGTTGGTGTATGGTAGTAAAATATCTTCCCTTAACATCATAAAGTGAATAACATTTTAGGATTTGTCTTTATGTTTATGCATTTTGGCATGTAGTAAATTTGTGGATAATGAGAATCAGGGATGGTTTACAGTGTTATAAACCATAGAGGAAAATCAAGTGTTCATAAAGTAAGAATGAAAAGGGAAGATTGTTTTTTTTAAGCAAACAGACTGCAGCCTGAAACACCTTGCAGAATTTACCACCTATAAAAAGTAAAGAAAATATTCATATAAAGATTGAAAGTAATTAATTTTGCACATAATACTCATCACAGATGACTAATAGTTTTCAAGGAAAACTGCCATTATTCATGATCTCCATGGATATGCCTTATAATTTTAGTGGCAGTAGTCGATGTGCTTCCGTGTTTCACACTGTGACCCTTTAGCCTAAAAATGCTTGACTAGTATCCAACAGACACCCAGTTGAACCTGGATAAGGGGGTTAGGCCTCCAGCATTATAAAAAGAGTAAAGATCAAAAGAGACCCAGCAGCGGACAGAGCGTTCAAGCAGGTAGACTGGTGGAACAAAGCTTTTTTAATTACCCTTTTAATTGCCCCTTTAACAGTACAAATTAGCATTTTAATGACGGGGATGTAATTAGGGTGGAAAAGGCTACAGAGCTGCAGGCTGCTAATAATGCCTCTCAGCTCAGAGATCACAGCAACAGGAGACAAGAGCAGCTGCACCTGAGCGCCAACACACACTGTTCCACTCAACCAAAAACGAACAGATGCTGCATATACACATGCAGACACAGCATATACAGTCTCTCACCAAGACGTATATCTGTGGCTGTCTGTAGACAAAGCATTTTTTGAGAGGCGCTGCATTCAACCTTATTGCTGTTTAATGCTCCTATCTCACCGCATGCGTTTCTATACAATGTATTGGGTATTTTTGGTCACACGACACAATCGCAACACTTGATTCTGAGGGATGGTTTTTGTGGAGAAATAAAAATAAGGTGATTCAAAGATATTTTATGTTTTTGGTCAGTTACAATAACCAAACATATTTCAGTTTTTTATGTAAATGTAAAATATAATGAGAAAGATACTTTGACAGAACGATCTATTTCTTTCTTCAAATTTCGAAGTTCACATCTATTTCCTTTGTTATTTGGTACAACTTCTTCATTTGTTTTTATAATTTTGGTGATCCTACAGAGGAATTGTTTAATACACAAAATGGAACAAAAGAAATCCAAGTTACAGTTCTCAAAGAGTTTCTTCCATTTTTGCTGAAAATATCTGTCCTTTCATCAGTAATGTAGTTTTATAGAAACAAAGACGTCTTGTAGACTTTTATATTGAGATAGAGTGAGGTTCATTTCAAACCCACTCTAACAAATGTTCTTCCTTGGCACCATCAAAAGTGTTGGAATAACTTTTCCCTGCTGTAATAAAGAGTCAGAAACACTTCCAAGCTAGTTTAGATCTGGATGATCATCTGGTTTACTTACTGCCTTACTGATGTTTATGCAAACTGTCCTTAAGAGAATCTGAGTGACTCTGCATTCCCTCAGACAATGGAGCCTTGTGCCAGTCTGGATCTCACATTTAGGACAGTTTAGGGAAACTCCACTGTTATACTTATTGTAAATACGTCAGCAGGTTGGTTCATGTCCTGTTTGTTTGCTGAGCCCTGGCTGTTCTCAGGCACATAACTGCCCTCTTACCCCTCCAACAACAACTCATGTTTCTCTTCCAGACTGGGGTAGGTCAGTTCTTTTAGAGAAATACACAAATTTGCAAGACAACACTAACCGACGGTAAAAACAAAAATCCCCAGATACTCTGAATCAGCAATCTCCTTGTTCCAAAAATCTGTCCTTGGCAATTACAGTCTAGGTTTTGGAAGCTAACTAATGTACATCCTGGCACTTCCAGTTAAAAATAAAGGCCCCTTGGTTTCTTGTTGCAGTTAGTGGTGTTGCATAACTTTAATGTTTGGTAAATTCTAACAGAATCTTCAGTTCAGCAGATCTACATACAAGAACAAGAGTCGGTGTATTTGGATTATATTTACCACGATAATTAGGTTCAAAGTTGAAAATATTAGCACCTCATTTGAAGAAATGACCTAGCATGGAGTTTTTTAAAGAAATAGGCAAACACAGCTAATTGGCGTATTTCTGACAAAAAAAGAAAATAATAGTAATAATATTATATTTTATTTTTTCAAATGAATTTACCTTTGTGGTCAAATAAAATACTCTCTTAAAAGGTTGATTGCAATAATAGAAAAAAAATGCTGAAATCATTAATCAAGCAGCACCACATAATTGGAAACTAAAACTTGTGATTTTCACTTGTTATGGTAAGAAAAAAAACTAGTATATGTAATGTAAAGCATTTAAAATATACTTAAATTCAAAAGTATGCGCACACACTCACACATATGTTTGCGCAGCTGTCTTTGTGGGGACTTTCCATTGACTTCCATTCATTTCTAAAGCCTAAATCTTACCTTTACCCTTTTCCTAACACTAACCATCACATACCTAACCCTAACCCTAACCAAAACTGATTTCACACCTTAGTCCTAACTCTGACCCCTGACCCAAAAACAGGGTTTCCCCTTGTGGGGAACACAAGGTATTATAAACAAATGTGCGCGCACACACACACACACACACACACACACACACACACACACACACACACACACACACACACACACACACACACACACACTACAGTAAACCCCCATCAGTGCATCAGACACCGAGAAGCTTTGATGACCTTGGCAGCTTCACCATCCCGTATCAGTTCACATGCAGAGCCTGAAGAATAGAAAATGAAAGTTGTTTGGCTAAAGGCTTTCCAGCTAATTAAAAGACTAACGTTGTGTAGCTTCCATGTGACCATTTAGATTCACTTGGCACTGATGCAAATGGAAAGAGCTGTACATCTCATTATGAAATGACGGTGAGGATCAAATTAGCAATCATCAGTCGAGCTGCTTTTAAATGCCTATCATCATGTCCCTGTTTGTGCATGATCAGAAAGCTGTTCACCTGTCCAGGCATCATTTTGTAGAACATGTTCTAGTAATAGCTGGTTCCTCAGGGAAATTTGATTTAAATAATCTCCCCTAATGAGACCCGGCTCAGGCAGTTGGTATTATGTGACAGGTTAAAATAGTAAGCAGTATTCATATTTGTGTGCAAGTAACCTTTAAAACTGGGTACTGAGAATTCAAATAAGGAATTCTGCAATTCTAAATTGCAAAATGAGTTTTAATACACCTGTTATTTATTTTATTTAAGTAATTTGTTGTGTTATTCAATAACCTGCTATCTCCATCTCTATGCTTGTATTTTGCTATTTGCTGGATGAAAGTATTAGGTGTCAAATGCCAGTTTTGTTCAAATGTCCAAAATGTTAATTTTGTTTTCATGAATACATTGAGTGTTTCAACAAATAATCACTAAAATATCATCAAATGTTTTATAGAAAACTATCTAGAAAATGTCTGTATCAGTTGTGATATATTTTATGAGTTAAAATGTTTACATTTAAATTTAACTTTTACTTTAAATGCCAACATAACATGAAATGCATGTAGTCTTTAGCACATTTAAATATATTTTATTAGAACTTAACATTTTTTGTGTTAAACTTAATATCTAGCTTATCGGTCTTACAGTGTGACAATATGTACATAGATATGTTGTCAAAAGAATCCAATAAGCAGGTGATCCTTCAAAGTAATATGCCAGGTAATAATTCCTCCTGTAGATTTTTGTATTTTCTCTTTCTTTAGCTGAAGTTTTATCATTTTTATCAGTCAGTATTGGCACCAAAAATAGCAACTCGGAGCGTCACGATTTCTGCAACCTTTGTTATCGATTACTAATTCATTGCTACTGTACATGTCGAAGCCTCTTTAGAAATCGCACGTTGCTTGACCAAAGCCTGGGCAATTAGATGAAGGTGGTGCAAACACAGAGAACAGCAGCGTCTTTGTGCAGCGTTACTGCTGTGAGAAACAAGAGGGTTTCTCTGTGCGCTCGAGTCGCCCGTCCTAATTATTTTTCCCAGAGCTGAGGTCACATTCCTCATGGCCTAATCATGGAGTGAGAAGAGCTTGTTATTAACAATCTGAAGACAAACAAACATAATAGCGAATAAGGAGGGGGTTTTTCCCCCCAGCTTCCCTAATGCCACAATGATCAAACTTAAACAAGCGAAGCTAGAAACCCATGGAGAAAATAAATAATAGATCATCTTGATATTTTAACCATCAGAGTTCTTACTTTAGAACATCAGAACTGCTTCTTTCTCTCTCTCTCTCTCTCTCTCTCTCTCTCTCTCTCTCTCTCTCTCTCTCTCTCTCTCTCTCTCTCTCTCTGCTCTCCCCTCACACCTGCAACTTGTTACCTAATCAGCCCTCTTCTGTTGTTGCTGCATTCACTCTCTCAGTATTTAACCACTTTCTCTCTTGATTCTCACTGGTTCCTCCTTCATACTTCCTCCTGCCTCCTGTGTTGCTTGTAAGTTGATTATTTTTGGTGTTTTGAGACCCCCTTATGTCTTGTCTGCACTTTGGTTCAACTCCTTCTCTCAGCATGACCGTTCTAATAATATCCCAATAAAAC
>CAEGAF010122053.1:0-53864 GCA_903067075.1 Micropoecilia bifurca | reverse complement strand
ACACTGGATTGAGAAGTTTATAAAACTTAATTTCCAAACTTCATCCAGAAAACTGCAAAACAGCTGTGCAAATAAACTCACTCAGTCCGTCCGTCCGTCCGTCCATCCATCCGTTCATCCTTCCATCCTTCCTTCCTTCCTTCCTTCCTTCCTTCCTTCCTTCCTCCTAGTGTTTTGTTTTAGATTTTTTTCTCCATCAACAGGTCAGTAACGTCACTGAATAAGGAAGGGTTTTCACAGAGATGTGCTCATGTTTAGTTTGGACATCTTTATTTTCTTCATTTAGCACTTTAGGGAATTTCCTTAAAACAAGATACAAGACTGAAAACCGACAATGGATGACCTTGATCTTCTTCTGCCCAAAATACAGGGACTCTATATAGCTGAAATGCCTGTATGGTCTGAGGGGACGAGAATGTTTTTCTTTTCAAGGCAGTTCAGCCTATTGTTGGCCTCAACCTTAAACCAATGGTAGAGTCCAAATGACAGACCGAAAAGGTTGGTTTAGTTCATCCTTGGAGAACAAAAGACTTTGTGAGAAAGTACACAGGGATAGGCTGGCTTCATTTGGTTAAACTACAAACTGCCACATAGAAAGGAGAAGTTCCCTTTCAAAGACACACAAATTGTAACGCTCCCACAGGATTGTCAAACAAACCGTTTCAACAGCAAGCTGGAAATAACACAGAGAGGGGAAGTACAACCGTCCCTTTATCATGCTACGTTCTGTTGCGTTGGACAGCCACTTTGCTATTACTCATGTATCTGTGGCGCTTCAGGCCCCGCCGCTCTCAATGAGTCTCTCTCTCGAGGTCCGCTGTCGACCCAGAGCGTTGGGAGACGGGACGCACGCTTTACCGGGGCTGAACACGCTTGTCACTGCGGATTGTCCTCACAGGGAGCAGGAGGACGTTCATTTAACCTAACAAGCACTTCCAAGTTCATGCAGTACTTTTCATTTCTCGAGGCTTATTTCTGCTACTGTGTGTATTTGCTCTTACTTAGCTAACAAAGCAAAGAAAAAAAAAGAAGAAAACTAACATTCAGTTGTCAGATAAATTCACTTGTGGACCGTAAGTGGTGGGACCAGAAGCAAAGCTGCAGTTCTAGGCGTCAACTTTTAGAAGTATTCATTTTGCTGGATCCCCTTTTGAGAGGACAGAGGGAGTGCTGGAGCTGCTGCTGGAGTTCTAATTTGATTCAGGGGCCAGTATTGGAGAGATCCTGTGGAAAATATCTAGAACAGGATATTTATTACTTTATTATATTAAACAGGGGGGAATCAAGCCATTCCAGGCCTGGAAGAGCATTACTGAGGACGAAAAACAGTATGGGGGCGTTTTGGGATGAACTGTAATATCCATCTCATGTCTTTCCACTTCTCAGCTTAACCAGCCAACCACACACACACACACACACACACACACACACACACACACACACACACACACACACACACACACACACACACACACACAAGGCTGAAGAGGTAGCCTGTAATGTGAGTGAAAACAAAGGCTTGCAAGGCATTGGTATTTTTCATATGTAAGACACTGGAGCAAGAGCGACGCCTGGTGGCAAAAGAGGGAAATAAACCTTTTCCTTGTGTCCTGAATAGAAAAACTGCTTTAATATGGCGAATGTGTATTTCTATAAATGTTTATGTATGTAATGAGTATTTACTAATCATAACATTTGATTTAATATGTAAATATTATGTCACCAGAGAAACAAATTAAGATATTTTAAAATTCTGGTATCTTAAAATCTAAAATGGAAAATAAGTAAATAAATAAATAAAAATACAATCGCAAAATAACAGATTCGGAAGAAATCGTTTTACAAATATATATTTTTTCCAACATAACGAATCATCCCAGCGCTTACAGTAGGAAATTTGTATGTGTCGTGAGGCGTAAGTAAAAAATGAATATTTAAAACAATTTCTTTAATCACAAGTTTAGGAATCGTTTCTTTTTATATGCATCTAAATATACTGTGCATTCATAAACATATTTTTTTATGCACTCAACGATGTCCATTCAACCAGCATGTTAAAAATATTAAAATCTTGGGACTCGTGTATCTCACAGTCTCGTGATCGAATCATACGCACTCGATTAGCTTTGACTTGAGCTTCGAGAAATAGATCAACCTTAACCTCAATTCTGGGTTTTGATTTTATTTTTTTCTCTCCAAAAATCATACTAAAATGGACTGTCTTGCATCGTTTACAAGTAAGTGTCTGTAAAAACACATAGACAACAAATTAAATTCAGCAGCTGTTCCTTCGGTGTTGGTGTGTTTATGATAGTTTTTCTCAAGCGGTTGCGCTTTGTTGTTAGCCATGCTAACGTTAGCATTCATAGATAAAGAAAGCGCATTAAATATTTCATTCAAAGCCTTAAAATATGAAGGCATACATTTTAGTGTTGCTGAAGATCGTCGACATCAGTTACGCAGCGATAAAGACGCAAACGTGAAGCTAATTATAAGGAATTAAATACAAACATTAGCTAGCTTTCAAATTTGCAGCCCAATGTTATTTTATAACCTAAATTAAGCCCCTTTGTAATTCTGACTGACTAGAGAATATTTATTTAATGACTCTATTTTATATCTATCTGTGTTCTACAGTCTATAATTAGTAAGTAAACCGTGACCATGATATTTGACTCAACGCCTGTAATATTGCAGATGATGCCTTTGACAAGCCGCCCTGCAGAGGATGCTCTTCATACCTAACTGAGCCTTACATCAAGTGTGCAGAATGTGGACCAGCTCCGTTTCTGCTCTGCCTCCAGGTGAGTGGATAACAAACACGTGGCTCATCAGCATGATCTGACTGAATCCACTTATAGGGAATAGTTCTGTTTATCTCCTCTTATGCTTGTTTTTTTTTTTTTGGTTTGTTTGTTTTTTAACTTTCCTGCACTTGCTTTTAGTCCAGTTTGGTGTTGATTGCTAAAATTAACTTGTGTGTTATGCATGTTGTTGGCTCCTCAACACTCCTAAAATATCCCTGGACTGAGATAAGCTTGGGGAATGAGGGTCTGCAGCCTGTGGTTCTTTCTGTGTGCCAGTTTTCTTCTCTTAGCACAAACACATCCTGTGGACTAACAGCTTGGAAAGAACATAACAGTTTCATGTAGGCTTTTCTTTAAGACATTATTTCTACTTTATTTTCAATAATTTGACTTTTATCACAAACAGAATTTTGAGTTTTTTTCTTAACATTTTGACTTTATTTTTCAAGTCAATATTTGACCTTATTCTGTCAAAGAAAAGATTTTTAAAAAATTTGTTTTTGCTCCAAGTGACCCTGATGCTCCTTCGTAGACCATGATTGGGCGTGATTATAGAGACGTAACAGGAATGTGTAGTTTCTAGGTGTACAACCTCATATAAGTGAAGGTAATAATCTAGCTTTGGACTCTAAAGTTTGCTAATGTAGCGAGGAGCAGATTAAAAGTTGTGGCTTTGGTCTGCTTCTAAATTTGAAACAGTCTTTCCTTTTTTTGTTAATACTCACAAATAAATTCCCTTTTACATGGGAAATTGTGTGTCGCCATTCATTTATTTTAATACAGTACACATTTCTAGAGTAGCATTGTGCCCATTGCTAAAACAAAAAGCTGCAAACATTTTGTTTGTGTATAGAAGCCCATGTTTCTTTTAAAGATGATTGAGTTTTCTTTAATCCTAGATGAGTTATTTTTTGTTTTATAATTACACCTGTGTAAAAATATGAAAGAACAAAATCCTCTATAAATAGCAGGACTGGCATCTTGCTAAGATAAATTTTTATGTAGTTATGTTTATATATAATCTTGACTCATGCAGTTATTATATTAGTTATTTGAAAGGTTTATTTTTAGTTATTTGAAAGGTTCCAGTCATAACATGGTCTTACTGAAAGGTTTTAATTGCTGCACAGGCCCTTCCCAAAAAAAACAAGATTTTAACATATTTAAGGTGCAAGAACTTTCCTGAAATAACATACAAATCAAATCTTGCCCAGAGGAGTTGTCAAAATTTAAAAGAAGAATTCCATATTAATCATTCACTTTAACGTGAAATGTTTACATTACAAGCAAATGCCACAGGAAATCTCAACAGAAAAAAGGTAAATAGTATCATCAAGCATTTTCACCCTTGATTTTGTCTTTTAGGTTTGGCTCTTAAGAGACGGAAAGCGAAATTAGAAAGTCGCTACAGATTCAGCCAAATTCAGCCGAGTTGCAGTGATTGGTCAGAAAAGAAGGAAATACAAAAGGGTTGAGGTGATCGGTCAAAGATGACTGGTGAAAATTTCAAGTCCTTGCAAAATTTGTGAATGACGAGCGAATTTACATGAATGTTTGCGATCACAGCGACCTGGAAGTCCACCGTCATTTTAACTGTCTGACAGTCTTAAGAGATGGGGTCATTTGGGCAGGTTTTGTGTTTTGTTGTTGTTGTTTTTGGAACGGATGGTCTGATGGGACAACCCATCGGCTTCCTCCTGATCGCACTGGAGGGCTAACGGCTTCAGAACAGGAGAATCTTTTCCTGCTTTTAAAAGTCTTTTCAGTAGGATGTCAGAGTGACTTCAGTCATCTAACCGTGTGGATCTGTTTCAGTGTTTCACCAGGGGATTTGAGTACAAAAAACATCAGAGTGATCACAAATATGAAATCATGGTGAGTATTTTTCTTTTACTTCACCATGTTTCAACTCTCCCTCACCCCAACACATTCACACAGTCCTCTGAGTTGTGTTGCTCTACTTCCCCGCCCTGCAGACATCGGACTTCCCGGTTCTGGAGCCGGGCTGGACGGCGCAGGAGGAGATGGCGCTGCTGGAGGCGGTCATGGACTGCGGCTTTGGGAACTGGTGGGCACTTCCTCACTGTGATTTGAGAAGGCTGTCTGCCTGATTGTTTTTCCTCTCCTGCACTCTCTAGTGTCATTTATTTAAGGTTTCAAGGTTTGTTTCTGGGTTTCACAGCCTCAGGGTTGAAGCTCTTCATCACACCGCTGCCGTTTGCTCTCAGGTTAAATATTAAATGTTTGCGTCGTAGCTCAGAGCCCAACACGAAGCACGAAGCCGAGCATTCGACCTTCCAGGGAGACGTGAACACTCGGCTGAATGAGTTCAGTTTGTGATATTTTAATGAGTTTGATGTTTTGGTCAGTGAGGAAATGTTTTTCCACCAAAGGTTGTTTTATAATTTATTGTTTCCAGCTAGAAAACAATACTTTTTGTCCGTTTGTTTGTCTACTCATCCACATATTTTTCCCTCCAGTAAATTTCCTGTGATGGGTTATTTTTGCTAAACTGATCAGACTTTTGGATGAGAAGTGATAAATCTTCAAGAAACAAAAGAAGAACATCATTTTTTATGATATTTCTTCATTGAAAACATATCTGAAGTGTTACCTTAAGTCTTTCCTGCATGTTTAAAAAAAATCTTTTAATCTCCATGGCAACCATTCAGCTGTGAAAAACACCTGAGTTTACCTTCCTCCGCCTTCAAGGTGCAGCTCCTCCTCCAAGGTCCAGTTTCAAAGTTTTGGGGCTTCCGCCTCACAGACCACCTCCCTCTCATAACTCCTCCACTCAGCTCCTTCAGACTCACCAGCAGCAATTAGCAAACACCTGCTGAGTTCATTATAGGAGGTACTTCTCAGTGCAACGCTGGTAAATTTGTAGCTAAAAGGTTAATAGAGGAGCCATGTTGTGATGACTTCCTGAATGTGAAGTTTCAGAAAAAGCAAGAGTTTTTAAAGAGACAGGCCCGATTTCAAGGCATTAAATTACAAAGTCAAATTTCTTTTAATTCATATTTGATATATGCGACTGAAGCCAACAGTTGTTTAATTGAGCTAAATGGCTATGTGTGGATGAAAAATACATAATACTGCTGCTTTAAAAATTCCTGAAATATTAGCCTGCAGGAATTTTTAAAACTTGAAGCAACCCACCTCGTATTACGCAAGCAATTCAAACACCGTAACTCATTTTTAGTTGGCCGAATGCAATCTTGTTGTCTCCTACTCTTAGCTTAAATGAAACACAATAAATAAAAACACAGTATTTGCGCTCTGTTTTCTAAACCCATCAACCTGGAGCAACCGGTTCATAAATCTGGACGAACCGTCCTCGGCGGAGCGGAAGGATGAATCTTTGTGTTTTTTTCACCTCTCCAGGCAGGACGTAGCATATCAGATGCGCACTAAAACCAAAGAAGAATGCGAGAGCCACTACATGAAGAATTTCATCAATAACCCGCTCTTCTCCTCCACCTTGCTCAGCCTGCGGAAAGCAAAAGACTCTTGCTATGCAGACGGAGCCATTCCTTTCAAACGTAAGCCGTTTCCATGTTTTATCTCTTTAATTTTCTCTCACAACAGGACACAAAACCCTTCGAAAGAGACACAATATGCCGATTATTTTCTTATAAAATGATGGTTAATGAGATTAGTCTGACACGGTGTTTCAAGGTAGCTTTGTAAATGATGGGATTTAATAAAACGTGATCATTTTCTAAGTGACGTGTGGAAAATGTTTGCAATTCCAGACTTTATCTTTCATCATACATAAGATTCAAATACATTTTTTGAGAAACATGCTTTTTACTTGTACAAAATTTATATTTAAATAAAAATCTTTACTTGGCTTTGCTACACATATTTTCAAGTTTTTAATCCAAATTATTGATCATTAAACCCAGGTAAAACTGTAGTTCTTATTCTTGATCTCCTCTTTCTTATTTTAGCAAACAATAAAGATTTCACGGATCACACACTATTCCTTAAATAAACTGTATTATGGATTGGATTTTGGCCCCTGCGATGGAAATTATTTAGTTTGTTGGTGCCCTATCACCTAAAGAAAAATTCCTTTGCTAATACAGTATATTACCATATTACATACATAACTGGGCATAAACTGATGTCTACTGAAAACTTTAGATTTTGACCCCAAAAAAGAGACTATAACTTCATCATTTTCAGACACTTGAGTATTGTTTATATTCATAAAACCCCCAAATATTATTACATCTCACCTGATATGACAATATCGGCATTCATAAAAAAATTCTAAAAAAAATTCTGCAGACGCCCCCCAAAACTCTTTCTAAAGTCCAGCCCAGAATGTAAATAATCCCAAACCACTGAAGCATTTTTGCTTCTTACATGTATTCCTCTGACCCCACAGCGTCTGATGACCCCCCCCGGCCGACCTTTGACTCGGTTCTGTCTCGGGACATGGCAGGGTACATGCCAGCCAGGGCGGACTTCATGGAGGTGAGGTTGAGCTGACTTCACCTGTCCGGACGAGTGAATTGGTTAAACGGCCATCAGAGGGCTCGGCAGTAAATGTTAACGAAAATAGTGACTCACACCTTGGGTTGTCACCCGACAGCGAGTCGTCATAGCGACCTCATCAGAGCTTGACACCATTTTTGTCTCTCTCCCAGGAGTTCGACAACTACGCAGAATGGGATCTGAAAGATATCGACTTTGTGGACGATGACTCGGATATACTGCACGGTACGGCTATTTTAACTTAATTTTTTAAATCATATTGTCTGATTTGCACCTTCCACTTTAACTTTCTGCTTTTTTCACAGCTCTCAAGCTCACAGTCGTCGATATATATCATTCGAGATTAAAAGAGAGACAAAGAAGAAAGAAGTAGGTGTTTGTTTCTATTTCATTCTATGTGAAAATGCAGTGATCTCAGTTTTTCAGCAGATGGCGTCAGAAGCTTCTGTATTCTTTGCCCTGGTGTTTTCTACACTGGGCTACAATTAGTAATTCACTCCTTTTCCAGCAACTCTCTTTTTACTTGGCATCTAGCATTTCACTGGATGGATGTATTTATAACATTGGTTGGTGTTTTGTCGAAAGCCACCAGTTCAGAGTAGATGGGATTATCACTGAACGGGTTGCTAACTTTAATCCGATTTGTTTGCTGCCGTGCATTTAGTCTTTCAGGTTGAATTTACAAGCAGCAGGGTGTCTGTTCAGTCCTTGAATATATTTAGAATGCATTTGTTCTTTTCTCTAACATGTGAATGCCAGTCTGTTTGACAACATGCCCGTTTTCCCAGCAGGAAGGAAAAAAAAAATTTTTTAATGCTAAAGAACAATCCGATTTACAGAAAGCACCATCCTCACTTTTAGTCCTTTTGTTTTCCTGCATTTTCTCCTCTATCTTAGACACTGTTCACATGAAATTGTAGCAGATTTACTCATTCCACTTTAATTGTTCAGATCATCACATAAATATTTGATTATTTAAGCGTTTTCCTTTTTTGCTCTTTTTTAATATTTGCCAATACTAATACCTTTGTAGAATTTAGTATTGGTCGAAACAAAGACAACTGAACTTTTAAATGATCATCTTAAGATGACAATAAAACAAAATGTCTTTCACTGCTAAAATAAAACTGTCGGACAAACAAAATGACGTCATGAGTGTCCACAAGTACAGTGCAATGTCAAAATATTCATAACTTTTTAATTTTGCGCTTTGTTAGATTAGAACCAAAGATTTCAGTCTTTTTTTTCTCTTGTACCAACCACAGTCGAGCACCGCCCACTTCGTTATTTCAAGCACATTTGGTCAGCTGGCTTTTCCACCATATGCGCTGTACTCTGACTGCTGGAAAAAAGACGAGCGCATTATTTATTAACTCCAATAAAGAACAGGGACTTTCTCTTCTTCTTCTTCCGAGTTGGACTCCACCTGAGTGAAGTTGGCCGCTCCCACTTTCTTCAACTCAAGTGAAATATTTGAGCAGAACAAATTTGTATTTGTGTTCACTATCATTTTAAAGATATTAATAAATGTTTCCAGATGTCATCAAAGCTCCACCAGCCAATCCAGTTTCCAGAAGTAGCAATGAGCTGCACAAACATAGCAAAGTTTAATTATATCAATTTTGCTTGAGTTTGTTAACCTGCAATGTGGAGAGCAGGTTGATCTCTGATAACCCATAGAAACTTTTTTTAACAATATCTTAAAAATTACAGTTGATTGACACAGTATTTCCTTTGATCTTGCAAATTTGGGTTGGCTGGTTGACCCATTTTTACATGTACATTATGTGAATGCTGAGATTGGGGGCGTGGCCAGAAGCAACTTATTTGCATAAAAGCGACAGTACCCTAAAACAGCTAATTTTGAACATATCTCAAAACAGGCAGAACTGTGTGACCAGGTGACATTTCATTATCTGAGAATGAGTTTATGCAAGAAATATAATGAACATGTTCTGTAGAACCCATGCACATCTCTTAACTTGTTTTTAAGGAAGCATAATAGGTGTTCTTTAACATTCTTTTTTCTTTTAGGAGGAAAATAAATGTTCCGTTGTTATCCTGCCAGCTGTCACTCTTTGTCACTACACACTGCGCCTCGTATCCATCACAGAGTCAACTTTAACGAGTTTCTGCTCCCTGAACTTCGTGGAATGGCATTCAAGGCTCGCAGAGCATTTCCCAGCTACCGCAAACAGCCAGGCTCCTACTTTATCTCTGCTAAGTTGTCAGAGAGGATTGTAAGATCAGACCTTGAGCATCGTAGCAGAACATCAGAACTCACATTTGTGAGCTTTCTCCGGCCCTAAAAGCACTGAATTCTGTTTGGTAGAAACCGACTTTAGATGGCTTTAAAAAGCAGTGGCCTTATTTCACTTTCCAGGAATCGCTGACCCTGGCTCCACGGTTTCCTGTTTTGCCCGATTCATCCTGAAATTCTACTGCTGCCTAATAAGTATTAGTAATTTTAGTCCTGGTGTGTTTTTGGCTGCCTTCCAGATCCTGGGTTTGAAGAGTTTGTCTCACAGGTTCAGGATAGACAAACTGACCGAAGAGTGGTTTAGGATCGCCATAAAAAGAGAGCTTTATTGGGACTTTATTTGACATTTATACTGAGATAAAATTACACCTAAGTGTATTCCATTTCTAATTTTGTGACAGTTTCTTGTAGGTTTGCTTCAGCAATCAAAGGATCGTTTTTCTGAACCACTCTGTTCGTCTCTTTCAGGATCATTCGAGACCACGGTTTGATCAACCTGCGCAAATTCCAGAGTGAGTTCCCTTCAGAAACTCATCAGCTCTGCTGAGTCATTCACAACGACTTGGCCAGACATTTCATACCTGGCAGCCAAATTGCTTTCTGGAGGATGTGTGCAAACAAAACTGTGCTGTAATAACCTTCATTTGTTCTTGACTGTTTATATTATTTTTAGTTATGTTTGAGCCTGGATATATAGGGAAATAAATGTTTCTGTCCAATTTGTTTAAAAAAGACTAGAGAGGTACATTTTAACTTAAGGAGCGAAGATCAGTGTTCTTCTGTCTAAATGATGGAAATGGCCTGACAGCGTATTAGGCCCATCATAGACACAAGAAAAAAGAAAGAGAGGTAATTTTCCTTAAAAAAAAACAAACTCTGAAACTTTGAGATTTATTTCACTTATTTCCTAGAAAGAATTTGGTCATTTTTTGAACTTCTCAAAAAATTTTGACTTGGAAATTCATTCAGTTTCAACTGTAGAAAAATTTCAGCTCTTTGCTCTCAGAATTTCCTTTTCGTTTCTAGAAAATTTCTGAGATTAATCTCAGCAAAGGGGAGGTTATCTGCATCGCCTAGATGAGTTTGTTTGGCAGCGCTAAGAAGAATCTGAAACCTAATAGCTCTGTTGTTTTTATGTTTTCAACAGGAGAACATTTTGCGCTGTAACTTCGTTGTTCCCTGTTTTGTACCATGAATACATTCTGCTCATCAGTTCTGTCATAATGGTTGAGCAAAACCTTCACTAACTACAAATAATTACAGCTATGTTCACACTTCAAACATAAAATATGATATATGTTTTATAAAGAACAGAAAAATGTGTGAATTGTGCAGTCAGTATGGGCTGTGGGAGGTTATATCGGCGTAACCTCACTCCCCTCACTCCCTGCATCCTCCACCTGTTACAGGTTGGATTTCATTGGTCTCAGTGATATAATTCCTTGCAGAGACGGAGCAGATTGGGTTTAGATTTTTATGGCGAGCTTGCGCCGCGAAAGGATTTTGTCCGGTTATAGTGCCTCGTAACTTTCCTCGCCATGTGTTGCTCTGCGGAGTCCGCTCCCCGTTCTGGAGTCGGAACCGTTCCCCCTCATCTTTTATTGACGTTTCCCTTCAGTCCACCGGTTAGCCCCTGCTGCCTTATCTCTGCAGCCTTTTCAAGACAAAAGCCAACTCAGACTGGAGCTGCACACCGGTTGCCATGGAGACTGTCAAAGAGCGCGCAAGTGTGTACGTGTGCGCATTCATGCATCTGTCACATGTGATCATGGGAGCGGTGGTGTCTCTCGCGACCCGTCGATCCGCTTGTCGTTGGCTGATGGGCCCAGTTTGGAGGTGTGTGCGTGCGTGCGTGCGTGCGTGCGTGCGTGCGTGCGTGCTCGCTCGCTCAGTTAGGAGCACGACTTCATAGGCTCAGCCGGAGACGGCAGCTGTTAATTAACGCTCACACACGCCGCAGTCTGAACCCACAAAAGAAGCCTCTCCTCTCGGGCTCTGACACTCGTCTTGTTACTCGGCAACGCGGCCGAAGCTTTCAGGCGAACACAACAAGTCTCAGAGTGTGTATCCGTGTTCAAGGGAGTTAAATGTGTGAACACTCACCAGCGGAGCGTCGCTCTGGCAAATCATGCAGAAAAGGGATGAGTTTCTGTTTCCATGCAGCAAGGCTGCTGAATGTTTTATTGAGTATGAGTTTGAGGTTTTTCCTCTGCAGTGGATAAGAAATCCAAAATTCACCTCATTTAGGTTATTGAACGAGTTGTAAATCTTGAATATTTACAGTTTCTTATAAAATTATTGATCCTCCTGAAACTTTTTGGCATTTTGCTTCGCCACAACCACAAACCTCAATGTACTCTGTTTTGATCTTGATGGGTTTTATGTGATAGGCCATCACAAATTGAAAAGCAGAAGTGTTTAAAAAAATTCTAAGCTGGAAGCGAATAAATGTGGCACTCATTTATACCGCCTTAAAGCCATAACTTAGTAGAACCACCTTTTTTCCAGTGGCAGCCTTTGGGGTTTTTTTGGTCATGTTTTTTTGCAATAAAATCTCAAGTTCAGTTTGATTGGATGGAGAAAATCAGTGGATGTTATCATCTCTCAGCCACTGCCACGGATTCTCGACTAGATTTAGGTCTGGTTCGTGACCAAGCAAATCCAACCCAGGAATGTTTCAATCTAAAGCACTACAGGTGTGTGTTTATGGTTGTTGAGTATTTTTTTTATTGCTGTATTTTTAAGTTAACCTAGCATTTGGACAACCTCTGTATCCTCTTACAGGATTTCTGCCAGGATTGCTAAGACGTGCACAACACACATAAGTTTGTATTTATATGCATATCAGGACTTTGCATTGACTTCCATTCATTTTCAACACATTTCTCTAAACTAACTCTTACCCAAAACCATTACCAGCACATGCCTAACCCGAAGTCCAACCTAAACTGAATTCACATCTTAGTCCTAAAAATAGGACTAAGTTTTTTGGGGACCTGGGGCTTTATAGTAATTCCATTGATAAATTATTTCACTTATAACAAATCATTTTCCCATGTTATTATAAGTAAAATTATCTGCCATAGTATTTATTCATAAATACTACGGAATTTTTGACATACAAAAAAGTTACCTGAGTGAAGTTGCCCCCCCCCCACACCTTCTTCAAATCAGACAAAATTGGTGTCAAGACGTTTGTGCTACATTTGTGCTGGTTTGTGCAGGAAAAAATTTTGTTTGTGCCGCTATCATTTTAAAGATATAAAGATAGTTGGATTTTATAAAAGTGTGGGGGCTGGTTGACCTTTTGACCTTCACACTTTCATTAATATTTTCAAAGCCAAAGCAGCACAAACGAATATTTTTGCTGCACAAACCAGCACAAACGTAGCACAAATGTTTGACACCAATTTTGTCTGATTTGAAGAAGGTGGGGGGGCAACTTCACTCAGGTAAAAAAGTTACACTATCTCTCTGAAAAGTTACTTGTAAATTAGTTTTGTCTTATTTTAAGCGTATTTGCTCTAGACATTAGATCAAATTTGCTTGATAATATTTTGTGTTTTTACAGTGCAGGTGCAGTTTTAAACTGTTGCCTCATAATCAGTTTTAATGCAGCTGGTCACTCCCAGCCACCTGACTCAGCTGATCCGTTTTTTCCTGTAGCAGATCAGAAACGGTGCACTTCAGAAATTAATATGTTCTAATAGCCTCACCTCTCACATTCCAAATAAATTAATAGAAAAAGAGGATTAAAAATTGAGCTTTATCAAGCAGTTACTGGTGCTGTTTTTTTATATTAAAGTTATAATTATCTTGAAATGTTGCTACATTAGTGATTTCAATATTTCCCCTCTCCAGATTGAGAGCTCTGAGAGGCAAACTCATACATAGTGTTGACAATTAAAGATCTTTGTATTGACTGTATTACGCAAGCTGAGATGTGTAAAGACAGCCTGAGTGTTAATAGCTTTTTGTGTAATCAGGGGTTTTGGATGAGAAATGAAGATCCATTCGGCTGCAGGGAGAGAATTCGTTCCCTGCAGCCGCCTGAGAAGATCGTATCAGCCCCGTCTCCACAGAGCGGTCGTGATAACAGGTGCAACAGCAGCACAGGCAGGGTTTATTCTGATCGTGGGCATGTATCCCCCCGCCAATGTGCTAAATCTACCCGCTGGGTCTCTTGAAGTCATACTTTGATTCCTAAACAATTCCTGTGGTTTAAAAAGTAGCTGGACCTCCATCGACCCCATTGACTACAGCGCTGAATCGTTTCACAAGCCGAGGATAAAAGGCCGGGAAGGTGTCGCTGTTTTCCTTTGGCCGTCCCCCCGTGTCGATCATAAATAGGTGGAAGTGGCGATGGGAAAATAGCACAAATGGACCATGAATCACTGTGAACAATGTGTGTTTTTCAGTCTAAATGTGACCCCGAGTTCAGTTATTCTGGTCTGTTAGGGTCTTATGTTTTGGTCTTTAATTAATGCATTAAAATTATTTGATTATTCCAAATTCCTTTTTTTAACAAACTTATTGTAAAAATGAGAACATCTTTTCTATGTTGGGTATTAGATGGGCAGCCCAAACGCTATCCATGTTTCATATTTATTGGTTATAAACCCAAGTTTTCATTGATTTATTTGATAAAATCACTTTAGTTATTGATAGTTTTTTAAGCAGAAATTTGGTGCAAAAGTTGGAATTTATTGGGGATTTCTTCAAATCCACACAGTCACAATTCTATATTGTCACCTTCCCAAAATAATGGTCCAAGTCACTATCTGTCTCATACTGTTAAAACATAGTTTAAACAAATGTGTAAAAAAACCAACACTTTTTAATAAAAGTTATGTGCTGAAGCTTGAAGTTTCTTTTATACCTTAGAAAAACAGTGGGTAAGAGCATCGCGAAAAGCCATTGAGTGACATTAATGTAACAGGTTTGTTCTCTGTCAATTAACTAACAAACTTGATGACTTTCCAGCTGAAGCGGCAGAAGCCATAAACTGCTCCTTAAGGGGTGGATCGCTTCTTTCATGTTTCTGAGTTGTATTCTCCTGGATCTGCTGCCCACTCATTCCTGTCCTCTCTTCTCTCTCTCTCCTGTTAGTGTTGGAGCGATGTTACCCGAAAGAGGTGCAGGAGCTGTATGAGGTCATGAGGCGGTTCGCCAGAGTGGCCGGACCGACTGAACACGACAAATTCATCGAAAGTCACGCACGTCAGTATTAGCACCTGGCGCGTTCACCTGTGAGCATGCAGAGTTTATTCACCAAGATTGAGCCAGACTGAGTAAACCTGGCTTTCAGATTTTCACTCTGAAAGTTACATTACTGCTTTCTGTTTTTAGAAAGTGTGTGGATATTTTCTTATTTTATTTAATCTTTTGAAATATTTTTTCTTTAAGTTTTTATTTGAATTTTACAAGATTAAAATTTATTTAGAAGACACACATTTCTATACCTCTTGCCCTAGATATGGCTTCAGAATGTCATCTCGCTCTTATTCGTTCACAGTGAACCCAACCAGGGGTGATTTGATGTTGCCTGAACACACACCTGCATTTTGGAGGCATGTTTGCGTTCAGTAATGAAAGGCATGACATGTAACACAGCAGTGACTGTGTCTGGTGTGGCATGATCTGCCATTCCTGTTCAAGCTTTGACACACAGCGTTAGCTATGAGACGTCCCTGTGTCTCTGCTGATCGTAGAGAACAGGGTGTGTAGGTAGGTGTGTGTGTGTGTGTGTGTGAGTGTGTGTGTGAAGGCGTCTCTCTCTGCAGCAGGTGCTACACGCTTGAGACTGACTGAAATTATTTGAACGCTGACTGGATTTTTGTTCTAACAATTTTCAGAAAAATATATTTTAAGAAAAGTACCTTATTTCCATTCCTGCATTGGTACATGTAGAGTTCTCATTGTCATCACTGAGCAATACCAGAAAACTGTTTTCTGCTGATCCACATTTTTTTATGTTTGTCACCTGAACCATAAATACACACATCAGTTTTTTTCCCAGCCTTTTTACTGTTTAGGATCTGGATGGATGAACTTGTTTGATGGAAGATGTGCCCTTCACTCTGAGAGGAAAGAGCAAATACCTTCTATAAATCTAAAACTAATGTTCTCACCATTGAAATGAGTCCTGAAAGGCCACTCATATAGGATGAAGCCATTTCTCGGAAGCCAACTTAAAAACCCAGATTCCCCAGAAAAGCTGCTATGTTTGGTGGTAGGGATGCTAGGTATATAAGGAACTATTTAAAATAAACAGATATTGTAAGCCTGGTGCCCGCCAAGCTTACAATGCTTGAGGAAGAATTCATAGAATACTTCCTCAATATTCCTTATATTTCCTTGGTTTCTAGAGGCATGTGATGACAATTGATGATGACAATTGGAGTGCTTGGCAAACATTTTTGTTTGTTCATCTAGCTGTGTTTCCATTAGCCACATAATTGCGCAGTTTGACAGTATGAAAATAAATCCATTTAATGAAAATACAGCAATTTTTAAAAAATGACAAACTAATTTCTCTGTAAAAAGTTTTGGTACCAGGATGAGGTGTTTTTTGGCCATATCAAAATTGGTTTATTTTGCAAAACTCCAATGGAAACACTTTTTTGGATCACATTGAGTCATGTGATCAACAACCAGGTGATGCCACTGGCATAAACCGCATAGAAAACAACAGGAAGTAGTTGGAGGATGATGGTGTGGGTTGTTTTTTTTACTGACTTATCATGTGAACCAGTTTATTCATGTGTGATTTTCTTTTTTTAAATTGTGTGTCTTATTTAATCAAAACACAGCGATTGCAAAATTTTGTCATTTTAACTTTATCCGAATATAGTCCAAGTTTTGCGAGCATTTGTAATGAAGACTTTGCTTCTGTCTGTAGCACCACAGTTACCATGATAATCACTTTGTTTTACTTTAGGCTTTTAGGGGTTTTTATTGTTGAAGAGAAAATGAAATCCGTCTTGACTTGAACTTATATAAAAATCTGACTTTTATTGTATTTATTCAGCCGATCCGAAGGACTTAACTCGATTTTTGCATCTGCCAGAGTGTCTGGAGGGCTCTTCTCAAACAGTCTGCGGCTCTGAATGTGCATCTATTGTTCTGTTTATGAACCAGTCTGCAGATGTGCTTAAGCGACCTTCAACTCTTCCTCTTCACAGTTGAGTTCGAGCTGAGGAGAGAGATCCGCAGGCTGCAGGAATACAGGAAGGCAGGAATCAAGTCCTTCTGCAGTAAGTTGAGTTTGAAATTTGCACTTTTTGGAACCAAAAACTTCAAGTATTAATCTGAGTGTTTGTTTATGGTTCTCATATTCAGGACGCTGGACACATTTTGTAAACATCCCTGGACTCTATGAACATTTGAGAGAAAGATGTGATTTCTTCAATTGCAGACACATTTTCTGAATACATAGGAATTTTCCAATATAAATATCAAAAGTTATGTGTAGTTTTATAATTGTGGCTATTTATTAAAGATGAGCTGAGAATTTTTGGATATCATAGAATCTCTGTACTCTAACAACATAATTTTACTCTCTAAAAGAGATAAGTATCTTAAATCTTTGCCCGACTTTAACGATAGATGTTGGGAAATGGCCTCAGTTATGACAAAGCTGCCTACACTGTTGAAGCAACAACATAATTGTCTACGATCCAAAGGTCAAACTGTGTCTTCAAGTGGAAATATTACACACATAAATTCAGATGAAGTTTTGTCATTTTTCTTAATCTTTCTTTAACATTTAGTTTGTCTCCAGGTTCAGTTGGATTTCTTTGGAGATATGTATTAGAAAAGTATACAGAAAAGATTTTTGATTTAGATTATGTCTGACCTGTCACAAAGGAAATTAATCGATTAACCACATGAGGAATTTAAATGAGCTCAATTATTTCCATTTTGATGACTGTTATTTTTTGAATGGCAGTTTTGTTAACAGATTCATGGCATCCATGTTATATTTTTTATTTCTGTTTTTATTTCTTGATTTTGGTTGTCATGTTTTATTTAGGATATTTAATGTTTATACCAATGTTTAGTGTCCTTTACAAAACTAAAGTTTATTGTTCTTGAACTTTCATTGCTACTCCACTGTCGACACTTTACTTAAAATGGCCTCAAAGAAACAATATTATTGTTTATCGCAATAATTACTGGGACAATTTACCGTCCGGCAAAATGTTATGGTGACAGACCTAATGATGCTGTACGTATAAAAAAAGTAACAGTAAGCTGATACTTTTTTCAGTCTACGCTTTGTGTTCTTGCCATTGGCAGGAATTTAAATATTTATTTCTGCACTAGTTTGTTTTTTTTTTGCTTTTGCTTCTTTTGTTTTTCTTTACAGCATTGCATTTTTTTTCTTTTCTTTTTTTACTTATGTAAAGAAAGGTTAAAAATAACTGAAACATATAGATATATATTAAATAAAAACAAACCGAAATCATTTAAGGTAGCATTCCTTTGCTGGTTACTGTTGCATTAATCCTTACGGCAATGCATTGCACTGCTTTCCACTGTTGTCTGCAGCAGCTACCAGCTTGCTGTGGCTCCACATTTGAACTCTTCCTTGTTCGTTTCCCATCCACCAGGTGCCAAGGTGTACGAGCGAGTGAAGAGGATGCGCGAGGACGAGCGGAGGAAGAGGACCATGCTGAATGACGTTCTGCAGTACATCCAGGACGGCAGAGCATGCCAGCAGTGGCTCAGCAAGCAGGCAGCCATGTGAGCGTCCGATGAGTCTGTGCGCTGATCTGCGTGTTATGCTATGCTGCAATAAGCCCCATCCCCACCTTAGCATGTGCTGCCATTTCAACACGTACCACTCCGGTTTTGTTTTATTTTCTTTCATCGTCGTCATTTCCACTGGCTGCCATCCTACTTCCACCTCTAAATAAAAACTCTCAAACGGAATGACTCATCTTTTTTTTTTTTTGGATGACATTCTGGAGTGAGAGTGAGAGTAGTGAGAAGAGAGGCTGCATAAAAGTGAGATGTGTGTCTGTATAAACACAGCACCAGAGATAAGACTTTTTCTTCCTCCTCTTTGTTACAGAGATGCTGGCGTCACTCCAGCCGTCACAACAATCACGGTGTCAGGTAGGAAGTTTCTCTCCTAGTCTTCCTCTGCCCTCCATCCTCTGTGTCATCTCAGCGTAGCTCCAGGGTTCAGCCGCAACAATAGAGCTTTTCTCCTTAAATACTCAAAAATACACTTTTGCATGCATATTTATTGTGCTCTTTCTCTCGTTTAAAATAGCATTGGTTCTCTTTGCTCCCAGAGCTTAAATTGGACACTCCTACATCTCTGCATGTGCAGGAGTTGGCAAAGCTCTCATGTCTCTAGACCTTGAGTTTTATTTAAATGAGACAGAATTTCCCAGATGGTATTGCAATATTATAGATCTATTCAAGACTCGACTAGACTGTATGAAACTATGCTAAAGTGTGCTATACTATCCCATGCAATGCTATATTGTGCTATAATATGCTTTCCTATGCTATACTATACTGCACTGCTACACTGTTATTCCATAGTACATGCTTAGTATATGCTAAACATATAGCATATGCTATAAGTTATATGTATATAGCAAATATACATAGTAGTTTAGTACAGCGTGGAGTAGTAAAGTCTGCTTTACCTGGCTATACTATGCTATTCCATGTTGCTATAAAATATACTTGACTACATTATGTTATGCTATGTATTTTGCTATACCAGACTAAACTATACTGTACGGTGCTGTACTATTACTATGCTATGGTACATTATACTTGAGTATATTATGTTATTCTATGCTATGCTAGCCTGTATTATACTTGATTATATTATGCTATGCTATGCTAACCTATAGTAGTCTATACTATGATGTGTCAGGCTATGTTCTACTATATTATACTAGGCTATATAATGCTAAACTATGCTGTGCTGCACTACACTATACATAGTATACTGTACCATGCTAAGGAAGCTATGCTAAGCTCTGTGGTAGGTTTACAGAGCCCTGTTGAGATAAGTCATATTTTATTACAGTAGCATATTGTGAAACTGGACATTTTAGAAAACATTAAGCCTTAATTTCTCCACATTAAGTCAGTGGATAAAATCACAAGTTAAGAAATTATTATTTTTAACACAATTAGCTGTGGTACTGAGCCTTTTCACGCTTTGTAACGTTTTGACAGTGAACAGTTTGTTGTCTGATGTTTAAAGCAGCGTTGTCGTGTGAACTCACTGTTTTCAACGTTGTTACATGTCTGCTGCTCAGCAACAGGCAGGCGGAGCGCGCCTCCTCTCAACCTGACCGGACTTCCAGGGACAGAGAAGCTCGACGAGCGTGAAAAGGAGGTATGGCCATGACACACACTGCAGGCGTCCAATGTGTGAGACTTTCTCTGTGGTTTTTAAACCTCACCTGCTTCAGATGTATTTAAATTGTTTTATGCCAAAATTTGCAATGTGCTTTTGTGGACATCTATAGGAGAAACTTTGAGAAAAGCTGCCAAGTCCATCCTGCATAGGCAGAAAGGAGAATGCTCACTGTTTTCTAATGATCTAAGCCAAAGGTTTACCTCTAAATTTCCATAAAACCTTATCTGGTAATCATAAAAGATTAAAACAGCATTTTTCCAGGAGTGACCATGACCTTCGCAGGTCGCCGTATAAAAGTAGCACATCCAGGTATTTTCCTGGCCTCTAAAGAAAGATGAGATTTAACTCAGAAGAAAGAAATTTTCCCTTTACGTGAGACTTGAAGGAGAGAATCATCAATAAAGACTCAGCTTTCTCTTTATCAGGAAATTTCTGTTAGCATCAGACTGTTTAGCCTCAGTGTATTCATGCTTTCAAAGCTCCTGTAAAAATTAACAAGTAGCTTCATTATTCAGTTAGCCAACCCGAGGCTGCTATTGTGTTGCTCGGGAACATTTGCTGCAAGAACTCCCAAGTTATTTGTTGCCATGGTCACCCGAAACACTAGTGTTAATCTCAGTGATTTTATCTCTGGCTCATCTGCAGTTGGGTGTTAGAAAGGTTAGAAAGTTTTGTTCTGTCGCAGAAGCAGCCTGTAGGGCCGAACTTCCTGCCTGATGCTGCCTAAATGTTTATTTCACCGTGACTCTCTGTGGATCTTTAACTTGTACCTCAGTTAGTTTCATAACAGTGTTTTGTTACACTTTAAATTTAGTTCATTGGGCCCTGCCATAGCAACGCAGAAGAGAGCATTGAAATGCCAAAAAAGTAAGGCATTTCAACAAAAAATAAACTTTTTCACTTTTCTGAAAAATTAACCAACTGCACAATTCTTGTTAAGTAGCATACAACAACAATAAGTATTTCAAAAGAAGAAAAGAAATCTTATGTTTTTAGAACAATAACAATATTTGTTGTTAATCTGTTGCTAAGAGATGAACACATTTTCTGGTAGCCAAGTGCGATTAAGTAAACATCGGATTTTTACTTTTGCAAAATTTACCAACTGTAGATTTCTTTTGCTAAGCACATAAGTGGTATTTCAAAAGAGCTTATGTTTTATAATCAATAATTATTTTTGGTGTTAAGAGATGAGTGTTTTTTTCTGGTAACAAACTGCCACAAAGTATAAATCAGATTTTTACATTTCCGTTGAATGTCTGTTTTGTAATACATTTACCATCAATGACAAAAAAAATCACTTTTCTGAAAAATATGCCAACTGCACAATTCTTGTTAAATATTAAGTAGTATAAGGCGCTTTCGCACTGCATGGAACGAAACGGGACGGGACAGGACGGGTGTGTTCGCATTACAACTTGCGTTCCACCCGGCCCCAAGCGTTCCAGCAGCTGATTGGCTGATATTGAGACGAAAATCAGCGTCTGACTCCATAACAACCAGCGGCCAATCAGCTGCTGGTTGTTGAGGCCGGGTTAACAGTTGCTATGACGACAACAACAATGGACCCATCTAAATAATTTTGTACTTGTTGATCAGCGAGTAAGCTTAGGAAAAAATTTATCTCATCATTTGACCAGGTCATTGCACTACATAGAGACGGATCCATTGTTGATTAAAACTAATATTAAAATATTGAAAAGACCACTCGTTACAAAATACAGTGAGAGCCAGCTGTCAACGGGAAATCAACGTCTGACTCCATAACAGCCAGCGGCCACAGGGGCAGAGCTATAGGGGGATCTAGGGGGGCACTTGAACCGGGCCTGTTAAGAAAGGTGTATTTAATTATTTAATGTCACAGTAACATGCGGGGGCGCACTTTCTCGGTCTATAATCAGACATTCGAGCGATTTTAATCCATCCCTCTTTCCCTGGCTCCTCCAGACCCGGGCCCCCATCGGCCTGGTTCGGGGGGGCAATTGCCCCCCTAGCTTGCCCTATAGCTCTGCCCCTGTGGCCACTGGTTGTTATGGAGTCAGACGTTGATTTCCCGTTGACAGCTGGCTCACTGTATTTTGTAACGAGTGGTCTTTTCAATATTTTAATATTAGTTTTAATCTACAATGGATCCGTCTCTATGTAGTGCGATGACCTGGTATATTAAAATATTGAAAAGACCACTCGTTACAAAATACAGTGAGAGCCAGCTGTAAACGGGAAATCAACGTCTGACTCCATAACAACAAGCGGCTGGAACGCTTGGGGCCGGGTGGAACGCAAGTTGTAATGCGAACACACTCATTCCGTCCCGTCCCGTTCCATGCAGTGCGAAAGCACCTTTTGAATCTAAACCAGGCCCGACGCTCAAAACGTGTTTAGTGTGAATGCTCCATTAGAATCTTCAGTTTCAATGATGACAATGACATCAGCAGTGATGACATCACTCCTTGATGCAGCAAAGGAATCTCTCTCAAATGTAGCACACAGTTTTTTTTCAGACCTGTTCCTGTTTCAGACTTATAAGTTATGAAATTCTCCAGGAGATGTTAAAATTATTTGAAGATACAGAATCAGACCAGTACAGGTTCACATTCTCAGGTGAGAGAGACTCACCTAGTATAAAGTTAAATTTTCATTACTGGAATTACATTTATTAATTTAATCAAAGTATGTCATGAATGTGTTCATATATTCCATCTTAAGTCCAAAGCATGCCAGTTTTTTGTTGCTGTTTCCAACACTAGATGATATGCATATATAGCATATAACATAAACATTATTCAGAGATGCAATGAGTTTATAGCAGCTCTGCAAATGATCTAATCATCTGTTGATTTGCAGCAGTCCACTTTAACAGCAGATATAGAGCGCCCCAAAATAAAATTTTGCCTAGTCCATATGGAGGCTTGGACCGGCAGCCCTGATGCCAACATCTCCAGAAAACATATTCAAGATTGTAGCTTGTGTTACACACACCAGGACTGGTGTCAGTGATTTTCTTGTAAAAAGTACAAAGCGGGTAGGAGTGATGAGGCAGAAATGGGTCTGCAGTGTTCCTCTCCTGATCCATTCTGTCTGATATCAATCACATCATGCAGGAGCGCAGGCACCACGATGGACACATTTTTAAAATAATTGCCTGTTTAGCCTGGAATCAAACATTGTTCAACCTGGAATGTGCGTCTCTTCACTCACGTCTGTATTTTTGCCAGAGTTCTTACTTCTAAGGACGGTGGAGTCGAGGAAATTTTAAAAGTCAGTGTTGATAGCAACTCACCAGGGCTGCATAGTGTCTGTCTCTAGGCAACCGTGACAACGCTTCGGTCCAACGTTCCAAGGGAAAGTTCAGGGGTCCTTTATCTCCTGCCACAATAATTTAGCTGGCCTTAATATTTCCTGTGTTTTATTCTGGTCATTATTGTTACGTTTAGTGTTGATGTGTGTGATAGGAATGTCGATCGGACATTTATAGAAATACGGAACAAATCGTGTCCCATATCGGCTCAATTCGGGACGCAACATTTATAAGCCAAATATGGGACGATTCTGTATTTTAGAAACGGGTGGCAACCCTACTTTTAGCTATAAAATGTGCATATTTTTCAGTGAAAATTATTGATTAAAATCAACCCAAATAAAATGTCTGCATATTTTGACAATAGTTTTATTGCTCTGATTCTAACAGTTGTTTTGACTAACGAACATTAAACTGCTTTCCTCTTTCACTTCCTCCTCTTGGCGTCGCCTCGTTGGACGTCTTGGGCTGCTGACCGGCGGGTCGGCATGTTGGGGTGAAATTGGATTTGTTTGGGTTTGTTCCCATCAGTGAAAACAGGATCCGCTCCGGGCCTCCAGCGCCCCGGCGTTGTAAATAAACCAAACCGCGTTTGATAGCGAGGCAGTAATGTGGATCTATTACGGTTGTCCTCCATAGGCTTCGTTTCTGAACGTTTCCCCCCCCCTCCAGCCTCCTGAACCCCGTGGGGCATAAAAACACATGAAGGTCATTTGTTATGATGAGGCCGCCGTGACTCGGCGCGGCTCGCTGGAGCACGTGCGTCCCGGATTCGCAGCGTCTCTCGGAGACGCGGCTCTGTTCGCGCTCGCATTTCGTGTCGCGTTTGTAACCCTGGGGGGGTGAAGGTGGAGGGAGGGCGGCCGAGCTTCAGCCTCCGCGCTGCTCCCACTGACCCAGAGGAGGGGAGAGGAATATAGACGACGGCCGAGTCCATTATGTCTCTCTCTCCCTCTCGGCCGTCGCGCCGACGTTAGCTTTGATGTGGCCGATCAAATCACTGTCACGCTCAGCGGAATATTCATCCGCAGATGAAGCAGCTGCTCTTGTCCGTGTCCGGGCGTTTGATGAGGATTGTTCCAACTTAAAACGTTTCTTGTCTAATTGGAGAGACCCCGGCGACTCGGCTGTCAAGTGCTACCATAGCCGCGGTCATTAGCTCACACCGCGCTACTTTTCTCGTGAGTCTTTTTGTTGCCAGATACGCGCCTGATAACGTCTCTATTCTGTCTTTGGCCCGAGGGCAGAAACCAAACAGTGTGAATATGTGGTTTGAATGCGGCGGTTTTCTCCTCAGCGGCTTCCTGAGCAGGTGCTGCAGTCCCCGCACGCGGCAGCCGCCGGATTTCTTCTTCAGTACCGATTTATTATTAGGCAGCGCCTCCGCGAAAAGATGGTGCCGATGCACTTTTTGTTTCCGCAGACCTAGTTTTAGACACACCGCCTCAGTGTGGAAGGCAAAGGGGATGAAAATAATTAGATTCACGGGTCTCTTTTTTTTTCCTTTCAGTCTTTTTTCAAAACCAAGCTGTGTGTGTGATCTGCGGGAACTCTTTAAACCTGTGAAAAGTGCGACTTCTCTGGGGTTTTATTTGCTTTTGGAAGGAATTCATCAGACACCTGCTCCGTTTTCCTGCTTGACGGAGCAGAGTGTGGCAGGCAGCGATGCTCAAGCTGATACTAATACGGGGAGATTTTTTTTCTCTCCTAATGTGCCGAAATGAAAGCGCAAGTTCCGTGTTTCTGTTGTTTGTTTTTTTTTTTTTTTTGCAGCTTCTCTCTGCTTGCTTAGAGAGTTCTGCCCGTCCATTTCCGGGAAACGATTCTCTCTTGATGTGATTCTGGAGTAAGGACGACTGACGGCCCTGTGGCAAAACTAGCACATTAGCAGCGAGGCAGCTACAGCGGTAGGCCTCCGTTAGCGTCGAGACCAAAATGTTTCCAGTGTGTGCTTAAAGTCTACTTTTTTGTTTGTTTCTTTGTTTCTAAGCGGCTAAAAGAGAGAAAATGGAACGTTTCAAACGAAAGACACTTTGATATAAATCTAATTCATTGATGTAGTCAGAACAAATCCTTCTGTATGCTAGCTAAAAACAGGTGAGCAATTTTATGGCATTAGTGCCAAAAATTGGTGAAAACTCTTAAAATAATTTTAGTTTTAACCAGAAACAATGTGATGCTGCCATCACCATATTTCTTGTCGCATTAAACGCTTTGTAACATCAGTCAAAATGTCCCGACTTAATCCAGACCAGAGTAGCGGTGTAGCCGCTAGCGGTGTAGCTGGTTAGCTAGCAGAGGCAGACCGTTTGTAGCTCAGGCTGATTCCCAGCAGTCGGTGAGGAACTCATGACTAAACAGCTTCAGCAGAGTCGAAAGCCGATTCCTCCTTTCTTACTGAGTCAGACCCATCAGTTGTGAAGTGAAAGCTGTGGCTTTTTAAGGAGGCTGTCCGTCTCCATCGATCGCTGGCGGGATCCTGTTGGTCGTTGTGCTGAAGTGGTCAGAGGTAAATGCTGTTTTAATGAAGTCCGATTATTGATCCGTCTTTGCTGTTTGTGGAATTTGAGTCAACCGAAAGCTGGATAAACAAGATAATCAGACGTTACGCACATACTGTTCTTTTTGTTGTTGTTGTTGTCCTGTGTTAAAGTCATCATGTCTAATTTGCTTGAAGTAGAGCAAACTTGCGTGCGAATGGAAATCCTGCCAACCAGACTCTTGAAAATGATGATTGTGAAATTTGCAGACAATAATTGCATTTTTAAAAAAAAAAGCCAAACGTATTGCTGCCAAAACGCACACCACGCCGTGCTAAGGAGATTTAGACAGAGAATTGGATTTCCCCAGCTGTGAAATCAGTTTTTGTGGTCCCGTTGGCCAACTGCATCATCATGCTGCACATTCGGGACCTTCCCTCCCCCCCCATTAGATGCCTTTTTTGTGCATTTGCAGCATTAAGCATCTTGGGTCAGCGTGACCTGCATTTGCTCACAGACTGAGAATCGGCACCAGAAGCCTTTTTCATACGGACCACTTCAATCCGGACGCGAGGTTCATCTCATGTTGGTAAAAAGAAAGAAATGAATGGAGCGTGCATGCAGTGGATCTCCATATGTCAAACATCACACTTCAAAAGCTCTCTTCAATTTCTCTGAGTGGACTCACAGTCATCCAGATGAGAGGGTCTCTTGCTTTGAGTTAGCAGAAGGCTTCAGACTGTGTCTCTCTCTACCATTTATGTGCAACCTCCACCATGCGGCAATGCGTTTTCAGATGCAGGAAGCAGCTTTGGCTTCTAGCAACAAGTCACGAGAGTGAAGATTATAAAATGTGTGACAATGCCTGCCTCCAAGCTAAGCAGTTACACTGATCTGCCTGCCAGACATCTTCTTAAACGCAGTCCAAGCTCCGATCTCTTCTGACGCTAATGTGACTAAGCCTTTCTCTAGTCATACAACCGATCACATGACAGCACCTCGCAAAAGTGTTTATGCCGCTTGAACTTTTCCTCATTTTGTCATGTTACAAACACAAATCTGTGTGTGTTTTATTGGGATTTTATGTGATAGAAATGTTTTTTTTCTGTGTTCCCCCCCAGTAGGAGTCTGAAATGTGTGGCATCCGTTTCTATTCGGTTCCTCTGAGTCAGTGTTTTGTACAACTGGCTTCGGCAGAAACCATCACTGGATTCCATTATACAATTGAAAATGACCAAAGATTTGTGTAATACTTAAATTGTGAAAGGAAAAAATGTGACATTTCAAAAGCCCGAATTACATGATGATGGTTCAAATGTCTAAGTTCCTTAAAAGTTGAATGGAGTTTCTACATTGAAGTGTGCAGAAGTTGTAAGCTGTCAAACGACCGCAAGGGTTTTACAGACTTTTTCCAAATTTAAGGTTTTTCCACTAATTTCAAAGGGGCAAAAATATTAAATATGTTAAAATATGTCTCTACCAGCTTTGTAAGTGGTATGAAGAGCTGTATTAAAGCACACTTTGAGCTCATCTGTTGCTGAAAATGTGCAATATAAATAAAATGCATCTTACCTTACATTCATCCAATCAAATGATTTATTTTTACAGTGTATCCTACAGTGTATCCAGTATAGTACATGACTATTGATTTGAAATAGCCATACACTCATATGATCAAGTAAAGAAAAAAAAATCTCACTACTCAGGCAGGAGGCCATTTCCATCCTACGTAATTCTGCTTGATTCTAATCTCTTAACAGATGCAGTCTGTTATTTCTCCCTTCATTTGGATTTCCTGAGGGAGATTTTCTACCTTTCTATCAGAAAATATTAAGAGAAGTTGTGAACGATGATTTTTTTGAGCTGATTTATTATTGTAGTCTGCCTGTAGTTTTAGCAGTGGCAGCGGAGGAGGTGATCGAATGCATTCAGTCAATGTCTGCCACACTTCCACTTCCTGAATTAACATCAACAGCCGCCTTGTTCAGCTTGAGACTTTCCTGTTTGGAGCAGCAGATGGTTGTTTACAGTGCGGGCAATTTCCTTTAAGTTTTACAGCATCAAAGTGGCGCATTATATATATATTGGGGAGAAATGTTAGCCATTGCGTAAAGTTTAAAAGCCCAACAGTTCACATCTCCAGGAAGCAGTTGTTTGCCCAGTAGCCGAAGCTCCAGACCCTCTGGATGAAGCAAAGCGCAGAACGAGCTGGTTTTTATCAATCTAATGTGCAGCACAAGCTGGCCTTTATTTCCCCTGTTTTAGCACCTGCCCCGAAAAATGTAGAGAAGTTGGTGTGGTGGCACAGGGGTTAAGCACAACCTACATATGGAGGCCCTAGTTCTTGACTTGGCCTTGACTAGGTTGAATTCCTGGCCTGGCCATCTTTACCGCATGTCTTCCCCTTCTCTCATTACCCTCTTTTCTTTCAATTCACTATCAAATAAAGGGCACTAGAGCCAATAAAACATTTTTAAAAATGTAGAGAAGCATTCATTGATTTATGAAAATCCCAATAAATTATGTTTGTGTTGCACACTGACAAACTGAGGGCAAGTTACACGGCTGTGGATACTTTTTCCGAAACTTGCACGCTCTGAATTCACAGCATTGATTCTTCCTGCTAGTAGAAATCTCTGATCACCTGGTGCTGCAGACCCCGTCTCCGTTTTCAAGACTAGCTCCAGCATTTTATTTTCTTAGACTATGGAGACAAAGGGCTAATGAAATGCAGCGCAGCCAACGGCGTGAAAATGTTTCCTGAGCTGAGATGCCATCAGCTTCAGCTGCAGAGATGCGCAGCGTGAACGGACAGCAGAGCGTCGGTGTTCTTCGCTCCGTTGTCATTCTCTCTCTTTCTTCTTCTTCTTCTTCTCCCGTCTTGCGCAGAGCTGGTCTCGGGGCTAGAATCGCTGGAGCAGACTTTGAAGTGGCTCAGGCGTTTCATCCCCCCCCCCACCCCCGCGTGCGCCTGCCTCCCACATCTGCTGCCATCACAATAACAAGCAGTAGCTCGTTTTCGGCAATAAGCGAGACTTTTTACGCCCCTAATGTGGCTTCAATAAATAATGTCGTGTTTACGGAGGGGCCAGTATTTTACAGCAATTTGCTTCCTCCCCAGTATTTTACAGCTTCGTTCTGCGGACGGAGCCCAGTACGTAACGCGGCGTATCATGAATGCCGACATGAATAAGCACATTTACAAACCCACTGCTACAGACAAATAGTCCAGCCCCATCATGTGTAATCTCGGCGCGTGTTAGAAATATTCTTTTGAAAAATCTTTTTATTTTTTTTATTCCCCCCACCGCGCGGCACGAGGCCCGGCTTTCTATCGGGCCTGTTGACTACAGCGGAACAAGCACGGGGGCGCGTTTCATTAGTCTGTCAAACTCAATGATATTTAGAGCCCCACTCCCCTGACCAGCGCTGGAAAACTCAATCAGCACTCTGATTTCATAACCCAGCTCGGTGACAGGGCTTATTTTATCGCCCCGCTGATTCATTCTAATAAATGCCGGCTGCCCAGCGCGCCGCCGCTGAAATACAGCCACTGCTCCCTCCTTCTGTCCTCCATGGGTCGACCCGGGGAAAAAAAAAAAGAGGAGAGGAGGGTGTAGAGTGGGGATAAATCAGAAATGTGGGAACTGGAGGGTGTAGATAATCCATTGCTGGGCCAGGTGTAGCCAGCAAGTTTGCCCACTCCTCACACACACACACACAGACACACACACACACACACCACTCCCTCATTCCTGCACCCCTGCAGCACAAATCAGGGGCTGGGGAAGCTGTTGATCTGTGCAGCTCACTGGGTCCATTGATTGTGGACGACGGAGGAGGAGAGGGGCGATAAATAATGGGAGGCAGAGCGCGGAGGGTGAAGGAAAACAATTATCTGTGGAGGTGGAAAGCACATAAAGTGAAGAATGATAAACACTGTGAAATATGATTGACTCCAAGTGATATATTGGAGCCGAAGGACAGGCATGGAGGTCTGTGAGCGCTGAGATATCCTTGGGAGGGAACCGGCTGCTCCAGGTCCAACCGCATCCTGCTGCACACGTTTCAAAAACGCTTGAAGATTTTTGTTTTGAGGGGTTTTTTAGAAACAGTTGCTTGGTTTGCAAATTATCTTTCAGGTACAACTGAGGGAATTTACAACGATGGGGTTCCACAGGACCAAGGTCTTGGCTCCCTGTTTTCTCTATATTTAACTTGACTTTTCAGTTCTATGTTGATGACACTGAAATTTTATATCTCTGCAAGTTAACTACAGCCATCTTAGCTAAGTGCTAGATGGTGCTCCACAAAGTTCAATTGTAGGCTTTTTATTTTCTTCATATATAAATGACCTAAGACTGAGCGATTCAAACTCATTGTTTTCCCTTCTGTTTCTTTCGTCATTTCCCGTCCTCCACCTGCTCCTGTGGAAGTTTCCTTTCATCTCCAATATGCCGCTGTCACTCTGTCGCTCCACAACAACAGCTTTGTAACTTAATACTGCCCACTCCTCACACACACACACACACACACACCACTCCCTCATTCTGTAAATACACAGAAATCCAATAAGCAGTTTGTTCCATCTTTAAGAAAAGCTAAGTCGGCCATTTTTGGGAAACTTTTAGCAAGTTTTTTGTCAACTTTTAATACTATTGTATTTTAATGATGCCTTGTTGTGTAAAAAGTAAGTTTTTTTCACATGAAAAAGTTGAAGCTGCTATGATTTTATTTTAGAATTAAATCTACCTTTTTCCTCTGTAACCTCATTTTGTAGAACAACATTTTTATCTGTTATGATTAACACAATATACTGTGTTAATCAGTAAATGAAAATAACCAGATTTCAACTCAGCTGAGACTTAATTTTACTTTATTGGTATTGATTTTATCTGTTTAACTGCTCTGTTTTATTGTGTCTTAAATTAAGTTTGTAATTCATTAGTGTGCTTAGTTTTGCCACTTAATTTTTATGCTTTCTTTTATCTTATTTATCACTGATGTTCAACACCTTGTTTCAACTGTGCCGAGTATGAAAGCACTTTATCAGTAAAGTAGATGATAAAGTAAAATAAGTTAATTTATTTAAACAATTTGTTTCAAAAGGCGAGTAATATTTATAGTTTCATTACATTGAGAGGGATTCAGTACATTTTGCTTATCATAGATAACAACTAATAAACCCCCTAAAAAATTAAATTAGAATGTTAAATATTGAACGATGTAGACATGTTATGCAATTGTCATGTAATAGGCCACACAATCATTGCTGCTGCTATCAATGATACCTTCTGGGTAAACCTAAAAAACATCACTGGAAAGAAGCTAATTGATTAAATTGTTGTATCAGTGCAGTGTGTCAATGGAAAGTTGGGCAGGAAGAAAAAGTCTACACAGGCAACAGTTTTAAGATTGTTATTGTTATGGGTTCACTGTATGTGAACAAAGTCTCATTACAAATGTGTGCAAAACTTAGTTGATATTGAGCTAATGTAGAAAAATAAATACATTTATGCACCTGAGGTGCATAAATGCATCCATCAACCACTTCCTGTCCTTTTCCGCCAGCAGTAACATCCAGTTGTTGATCACATGACTGCTAAGATGTGGACATTTTTTGTAAAATATACTATTTACAAAAAAACACCTCATCCTAGTGCAATAACTTGTTTTGAAAAACGTTCTTGTGGTCCCAATTTGTGCAATTTGACGTTCAACGCTGCTTTTTGAATTCAATTAGCAAAGTAAACCTGTCAAAGATCTAAATAAAATTCATGAATGCTGTTATGCGCCTTACCAGTTTGCTGTGTTCGCTCTAACTGAATTGTGTTGAGATCTTGATCCCAACGGGACGAAGCGGTTTAAATAACCGAACCAACGATCCGGTTTCGTTTCCCCACAGACGACGGACGACATCGTCTCGTCAGCCGAGTGCTCCAGCGACGACGAGGACCTGGAGGAGTGCGACTCGGGACATGCAGGTGGGATGAGTGTGTCGAGTTGTGCTTGCTCTGAGATCTGGTCTATTTCCTCCTTTGATTTCTTTGATTTGCCACCGAGGAGCTCCTCCTCTCAGCATCATGCCCTCCCCCTCCACCCCCCATGGGAACTTCAAGTGTAACTTTGAAAACAAACAAAATAAAGTAGAAAAAGCAGCCGTCCCACCCTATCCCCCCCTCACACTCCCACCCACCACAATAAAGAAAAAAAAAAATTATGCGGGGAGTTCTTCGCAGTTTTCAGAACTGTTTTTTGGAGTTGCGTAAACGTACCCCCCCGCCCCCCCAGCCACGAACCTTTTAACGGGGAACATCGTCAGGGAACTCTGAAACAAGTTACACTGAGTTATGGGGGCCACTGGTCGTAGACATGACGCAGCGTTGATGCTAATTTTGTCTTCTCAGCACCGATTGAGAGCAAAACTTTACTGAACAAAGTGCGAAATTAGCATCAAGCCGCATGTCGCCTTGCATTGATGCTTCAAAATGTATCTGTCCCCCCCTGCCCCCCGTACATGGTTGAAACCCCCCCTTGCTGTGCGTGTGTTGCCTTTCTCTCCCGACAGAGGATACATTTTGAGATTCTTTCGAGAACAAAGATGCTTTCAGCCTTTTAGATACTGTGATATGTAGCAGACTAACTGCAACAGAGCCTCTTCCTTCCTCCAACCCTCTTCTCCCCCCTTCTTCTTCTTCTTCTTTCTCTTGTTTGTACCTCTGTTTCCTCGTCGGAGGCTTGCCTTACCTGAGACATTCTAATAGAGAACAGATATCCTCGAATTTCTGTGGGCACCGTCTCTCCTCCCCCCTCACCCCTTTTTGCCTTTTACACCACACGCACACACACACACACACACACACACACACACACACACACACAGGTATCACTTTGTGATCGCATCAAAGTGATAAGACACTCAGTGGAGATTGAAAATAAAAACAGAGCTGAAAATAAACCCCTTCCCGCTCCCCAGATTCAAAAGAAGTGGTAATTTTGAGGCAACTTGGGTTTGAAGGACTTTTCTTTTTTTTTGTGAGGAAGCAGCTGTCAGTCACACTTGCAGCCCTGAGAGCAGCTGGCACACATCCTAATAATGTGGTAAGAACCAGGAGACTGCGAGCCGTATTAAAACCGGCTCAGCGTTTGACAAGTTGCTCCCCTCGGGCCCTCAGGAAATCATTAACAGCTCAGGCTATTTGATTGCTTCACTGTCCTTCGAAATACCATCACCGCAGACTAATTGATGCTGCGCTAATCCGGCCAAACACGGCCTGCCGAACGCCGAGCATATGTCCCCTTTTCTCTGCTAATAATATGACTGAATTTAAACAATCCCCCCGTTTCCTGTGTGATGGTGCAATCACCTTTATTTATTTATTTGTCAGATTACTTTGTTTTTTTCACTGAAACTCATTAATCTTTCAGAATTTAGTAACTTCCTGTATTGGCAACTTCAGCTAGCAGCTGCTGCTGTATTCAATAGGAGATTACCTAAAAGGAAACATCCATAGCACTTCTGCCTTTTTATATTTTGCCACATTTCAATTAAAATTGAAACGATCAATCGGATTAATAATGAGGGATCAATTACTGAAATAATCACTAAGTTGGTAACTGATTAACTAGAGCATACAGACTCAAAAAAATGCCAATTTTTGAAAGAAAGACACAATAAGAGTAATAACTAAGCCAAAACTGTTGAAAAAGTGCATACATTTTTTTATTTAAGTTGGAAAAAAACCTTTATCTGTAAATGTTTTTGCCCAAAGCTCCTCTAGTGGCAGTTTTAACTTAACCTGATTCAAATTCTGTAAAAACTCTTAAGCGCCTTTGGCTACCCAAAAATAAATCGACAGATTATCTCTAATCCATGTCGATGTTAAGTCCAGGAGAAAAGGCTGACTGAGTTTTTCACGTGTTGTTGTTAGTATTTTTCTGCTGCAGTTAAAGGAATGTTGTTATCACATCCAGCCAATAAAATGTTTATTTTCTTATTATATAAAAGGGTTCAATTAAAAAGCTGCAGAACGTGTCAAAGAAAAATCCAATTAATTGATTATTCATCTGAACAATTGCTAGATTAATTGATAATTAAAATAATTGCTATTGCAGCCCTGATTTTAATGTGTTTTATTGGGATTTTATGAGGCAGCAACACAAAGTAATGCATTCATGAGGCTAAGGGGAAACGAAACGTTGATATCAAGTTTACTTTGGAAAAATCTGAAAAGTATGGCATGTTTTTATATTCAGCTCCCTTTGCTATAACAAAATAAACAACCTTCATAAGTCATAGAATTACTAAAGAATCCTCCTGTGTTTTAATTAAATCTAGGTATAAATTCAGCCTTTCTGTGAAGACCTTAGAGACACGGTGTCAAATTATTTCATTTCTAAGGTTGTGGCAGAATATCAATAAAACCTATTAACAAACTGTTAAATATTTAACATCTTTTTAAATTAATGTAATTTGGCAGTATGCAGAAAAGCGTCTTTGATTTGATAGATAAAATAATATTTAAACACACAACTGTTCACAGGTTCTGTTGAGCCTTAAGGGCCACATTAATATCTACGGCGGGCCAGATTTGGCCCGCAGACCTTGAGTTTGACGCTCGCCTTAGAACAGGGGCTCCTAAGCTTCTTCATGCCTTGGCCCCCCAAATTAGACTGGCAACCATTATTATTTTTTAGAATAATTGTTGAAAATGATGAGATTGCATGATTAAGAAAATATACTTAAAATGTACATTTAAAATATTATTAAATTAAATTCTTTAGTTTTTGCATTTTTTTTACCATGTTTCTCCCATTTTCTGGGGTCTCCCTAGTTCCCAAGAATCAACCAACTTTAGGTAAAAACAAAAACTGTAGAAAAAATACAAAACAGGTTGAGGGTAGAAAATAACATCCTAAGCGTTTCAACGTGTCACAGAACGCCGTCCGAAAACAGAAAGGTCAACCTGCAGCCAAAACTGGAACTACATGAATCCACCCCACTGTGAAGCATGTTGGAGGCAGCATCATGCTGAGGGATCACGTTTCCTCAGCAGTCACAGGGAAGCTAGTCAGAGTTGATTGGAAGAGTCATAGGGGCCGAATACAAACACACGCCTCGTTTTTCAGGTCTTATTCGTTTTATTTTTTATATATTTTTTTTCTTCCACTTCACATTAATTCTACACAAATTGTGAAGTTTGTGACTGAAATGTTGCAAAAGGCAAAAACACTCCAGCAGTGTGAATACTTTCACAAGCACGCTGCAAGTGTTTCTTTTCTTAGAAAATCAAACCCAAGTGTTCTCAAAAGGTCAAAATGCAAGCTTTTTTTTTTTTTTATCTCCGTAGAACACGGTACCCTCCCCTCATATAGTGGCAACATAGACACACCCATACCAACCGTGCATCCCACCATGTTGACACAGAAATTCATTCCCTCATTCCTCACTCCACCTCCAGTTGCATGACCTGCTGTCTGTTCTTTTCTGTCGCATTATTTATGTTTGTTTTCTGTGATGCACATGTGAACAAGAGCTGGGTTTGTCCAGGATTTGAACTTTTTTTTTTAGTTTTGGTGTGTTTGTTGTTAATCTTTGGGGGGTGCCAAGGTGGGTAGAGTGATGTGATATTTTTTATTATTTTATTTCATTATTTTGTTTTTCGTGCTGTTGTTTTGATTTTGACATCATCATCATCATCATCGTCATCCGTCGACCTTCCTCCAAGCCAGGCTCGAGCCGCTCCTCCCGTGTTTTTGCCTCATCTCGTGCCGCATGAACTTTTGGTGGTTGGAAAAAATAAATAAATAAACTCAAACTCCTCCCCTCGCCCCCCCTTCCCCTCTCACTCCCCCATCATCAACTCTGTGCCGTGTGGCTCCGACAGAAACATCCCCTGACCTCATTTTCAGCACAACGTAGGGCAACAAAAATCTTTTCTTGCCATCATTTTCTGGTTTGTTTTGGGTCTTCGTGCCGACAACCCCATACTGTCTTGAGAAAGTCGTGTGTGAAAGACTGACCGCCCCCTCGCCCCCCTTCCCCTCAACCACTACACCTTCTCTTCACCCCTCTGAGTGTTAACCCCTTCCTTTCCCTCCATTCTGAGTCAGCCTCTCTGCATATACATGTCTGTTTGAATGCAGATGGCATAAAAAGACTTTTATTGCCACAAAGTATATCTGTTTTTCTATTCTATCTGTTGCTCCAAGTAGAAGGCATGCTTCGACCCGGACTAACTGCTGTCAGTACCTCCCTGCTCCGCCCTAATCGTCACCCCTTCTGCTTCTGCATGGACATGATTAGCATCCATATTTTGTACTGCTGTCTTTCCACCCATAAATCCCAGGCTAACTCCCCTCTCGGCCCCCCCCCCCCCCCCACACCCCACCCCCACCTGGCTTCGGCTACGTGTCAGTGTGCATGCTGGGGGCTGCGGCGGCAGGTCCGAGCCTCGCCGCCTTAACCCACAGCATCCCGAGGCGTCTTGTGTTGTGTGTTTTGCTCCGTCTGCCAAAACAGCCTGTCTTGTCTGCTCTTCGTCTTGTGCTCGTGTCGTCTGTTTGTTTTAAAAAAAGAGAAAAAAAAAATCTGTTAGACCTGACCCCTTTGCCCCCGTACCTGACCCCCCCCCTCCCTCCACACTGGGAGTTCCACATGAGAGAGAGAGCAAACAAGGACTGCACTGAAATTCCTCTGTGCACATTTACCTAACAACATGTCAGAGGTGTCAAACTGTAATTAAATTATTGGAGAAAAATAAGTTTAGAGAAAATAAAACAAAGTCGATTCTGGTTTCGTTTTCCACTGATTAACTGCGCGGCGGCTCATTACCATGTAGTCAGAGCAATTTTGTGATTAATATGTGACTCCATGATTGCAATTAATGCAAATGACTCACAAATCTACAAATAGAAACCCCTAATGTTTGATTGGTAGGTACAGAGCGCTACAGTCCCTTTTAAAGATATTAATTTTGTTGTTGTTGTTGCAGCCCATAATAAGGAGGGAAAAAAAGTCTCATTTTACCACCTGCTCTGAAGAGGTGAGGAGAGGGAGCGTTTATAACATTAATCAAGTCTTTATTGCGTTTGCATCAACAGTTTCCCAGGATTTGAATCGGGGAGACAACACTGCAAAACTCTAGGAATTCCTTTAAGGATCAGAGACGTTGTCGCTGTTATTAGTTTCAATTCTGATTCAGCTTGTCAAAATGTCACGGCAACGGTAGACGCCGCGCCAGAAACTGAGACAGATTTTGGAATATGTAAAAGCGAGATGTGAATGAGTTCCAACTTTTGAGTTTGTTATATTTTTTAGCCTAAACAAGTTTATTCCTATGCTATCAATAAAGTGACAGACTAAATATGAGATGAAGCACCCGACCGGTTTAAAAGGACTCAGTCATAGCATATACAAACTTGGCAAAGACACTTGGATGCTTCAAAAACAAGTTTGAGCATCACTGTGGCAGCAGCTCTCTCTTTTTTGCTAGTCTGGACCATATAGGAGAATCCCTGAAGCAGCAATTGTCACTGCCCATCAATCTGAGAAGGGTTATGCAGTCCTTTTTAAAATATTTAAAGTCCATGACACAGAGAGGCATCAGATATAGGCGAAAGGTAGTTGCCAAAACATTAATTCAGAAAAATTGATAAAACAAAGTTCTACATCTCAAACTCTACAAGCCTATGTTAGCATAGTAAATGTGAATGTCAAAGGACAATGGTGGAAAGACATCAGCAATTTTCTTAAATAAGAAGTAGTTGCTGTGCATCAATGTGTGAGGAGTTACGTCTTCTAAACCATTTGAAGTTCATCAAGTTACAGAGAAACATTATCTACAAGTATGAACTATTTAAAACAGACACAAATCTCCCAACAAATGTAATTATATCTCTGAAAAGACTTTTGAATATTGTCCTTGTTTGGATTAAAAACCCCGGTATATTTCTTTCGAAGTACTGAAATTGGTTCTCAGTGATGTAGACCCGTAGCAGAAATTGCGTCTTGGTGTTCGCACAGAGGCATCCGCCTACCAAACCCGACACCAGACCAGCATCTGACTATTCGACATAGCTCTGTGTGAAGTGTTGTGTGGTTAGTCAGAAGTTTGTGGCCATGTTTTAAGTAGAAAATGTGCTCAGTCAGCAAGGCTAATATGTCACTTAAACTAGTCTGCTTGGGTTGCTGATCCGGCTTTTTGTCTACATAGGAGACATTAATATTTTTGAGGAAAGTTAATCTGATGCGTTGAGGAATTGTGTGCTTTTGTACGATTCTTAACTAAATCACTATGATGACAGTAAGTAGTAAGACTGTCAAATGGTAAAACCACAAGCAGCTGGGACACCGTCGCAACCATGTGACCACGTCGACTGTTTGGCTTTGGATGAAGTACGGAAAACAACTCGCCACATCAACTCCAACAGTCACTAGCATACTGTCAAGCACGGCGGTTGAGAATTGTGCACAAATAGCTATTTGCAAAACTCAAACAACTTTCATGTAAACGTTTCTTTGTTTTTCTTTCAAATGACTGAAGAGAAGTTAGCTTAGAGTTTTTAACTCCTAATTAAAACCAGTATTTGATTCCTTATGAGTAATACAAGCAGCCCGGCTGTTCCAGACTCAGTCACTGAAGTGCATCTTCGGACAGCCAGGGTTTCTGTATGTAGCAAACCAATATGCCATCTGTCAGGCTGGGACTTGTCAAGAGCTAGTAATGGGGGATAAAGTTTATCTAACATCAGCGACACTTCATTAGCTGTTCAATAATGTGGCCAAAGAAGCATAAGTGTCCTCGCGAGTCCAGTATGAGCAGCTACAGGCAAATTGGTGGAAGTAGTGGCAGAGCTGATTTGCATTTGCCTGGTTCCATGCATATTAAATGAGGCAACAGGGTAGAGCTCCATCAGAGGCATTAACTGAAATGAAAAGATCATCTTTAGAGATGAAAAAGAAATGGAAATATGTCATTAGTGTGAGCATTGGTGATATTTTAGCTTGTCGATCAATTCCAACAAAATCCAGCGCTGCTTTGTGATAGCGGTGTCGCCCAGGATGAGGCGTTCTGCTTAGATTGACTCCGTTTTTTACTCCCGTCTCAATAGAAACATGCAAAAGTAGGCTGTTCCACTCTTTTTTAAAAAAAAAACAAAACACATAGATGTAATTTTCCTCCAGGGGGACTCACTATCCGTGCGCAAGTCAAGCCCATCATTAAAGAGAAAGTGTTTTTAACAAACAGGCCATAAATGGTCCTGCAGGCACCATTACCCTCACCCTTTGATCAAGTGGAACACGGATCAAACGGATGGAACACATAAATAAGAGTGATATAAGCATAAACGTCTCTTCATGTCGTTTGCTTTGGATGGGTAACATTTGGGGTCTATTACTCACACCACTGCTTAGACGGAGAGGCAAGGACCTTCTCATTACCGCCTGTGAAGGGTGAGAGCGAGGAGGTAGAGGATGAGGTATGATAGGGGTGCATCAGTGGGTTTCCTCGTGGCGACGACTCTGGCCTTGGTTACGGCCTGCTGGGTCGGCTGTCACTTCGACGCCAAGCTGAGATCAGTTTAAAGGTTATCCAGCTGACACATGTCCGCCGAGCGAAGGGGCGCAGACTAATGGCTGTGCAGCAAATGGAGCGGCTGACGGGGGCGAGTCGCCGCGCCCGCCGGAGACGCCGATTCAATGCACCGGCAGGCCGCCAGCCGCAGGATGACAGATTAGGACCTTCTGAAAGCTCCTGAACAGAGTCGTTGGGTGGCTCTTCCATCCCTGAAAATGCGGTCTTCACTCGTCAGAACAAGCTTTTGGAGGCTGGAATGAATGACCATCGGTGGCAATTTAGGCGTCTATTGGCTGAACCGTAGCATGCAGAGACGAGATAAGATATTTAAATGAGGCAGAAGGCTTTCGAGGGGCAGGTTTTTTGGGGAAGCTCAGCACACCGGCACAATCCCTGTCATGACTCTGAGTGTGAGCTGATGGTTTCCTGGTAATCAGTTCGGCACCTGGGTGGAGGTGAAAGAATCTGCTACAGTAGGTTTCCAGGTACAATGGATGCGTGATAATGGGATTTCAGGGCCCAGAACCACTTGTCTCCCCCACATCAAAATCTTATTGACTCAGTTCAGCAGCCCGCTTTCGCCGCGCTGCATTGTTGAAATCTCTCGCACAACGCCGGGATTCATCTCCATCCGGAAACCTCAGCAAACGGCGGATAGACAGGCTGATCGGGCTGGGCAGAGAAAAGAGGGAAGGGGGGGGGGGAAGAGTAGGAAAAGGTGTTGCTGAGTTTTCTGTGTCTGGAGCCCTGAAGTTGCTGATGTAGCCAATCAGATCGAGAAAGTTAAGTTGTTTTTTAAGAAAACTGTAGGAACACAACCAGCAGAAGATAAGAGTCCTAAGTATCACACATGACAAGCAAAGACTGAAGCATTGAATATAATAACTGAATACCAACATTAATCTTTAAAACTAATTAAGTTACTTCAGTTTCTGTTTAAATATTTCAATTTCTGTTTAAATATTCCATGTCTAATTATTATCCCATCAAATAAACCCTAATATAAGATCAGTCAACCTGCACAGCAACACAACCGCAGTCCAATAATTGTTTAAGCTTTTAATATTTAAGGCCAAACAGAATAAATAGAGAAAATAAATGTTGTAATGAATTTTCTACTTTCATACATAAAGTAAATAAATATCTAGAATTATTGAAATGTTTGATTAAATGGGAACAATTTTTAAAAAGCATTTATTTCTATCAAAATATCAAACTCTTGGACTCTAAAATTCTGGAGAAAATTGTAATAATTACAAAAAGAAAAGAAATCTACTACTATATTGATTTGTATTTTTTATGAAGAATGTTTGGTAACTAAAGTTCAGTATTAGAATTACTTTCATAAGCCAGGTGTTCTTCCAGTGAAACTTTGGTATTATACATTTTAGGTTTATTTTTTATTTTACTGTGGAACATTAAACCCTTGAAGCTTTTGAGTGTCTAAACAGTTTTTTATGCAACATTTTTGTTTAGAGATGTTATAACTATTTTAGTTCATCAATCATATGAATATTTATTGTATAAATTATTTTTATTGATTGAAACTAGGTATTTTTATTGAATGTGAATTACAATTAAAAAGCAAATGTTATTTTAATATTTTATTCAGATAAAGTGTCTCATACATACAGATTCTAATTCTGGTTTATTGATTTTGTCCAACCGTATTTATTTATCATACGTATAAATGTTTAATTATTTACTGAATAGTGGCGTGTTTGGATCTTGACAAAAGACTCCTAAAACGTGGTCCGGTTTGCAAACTGGATTTTCTGACCAGTGTCAAGCTTGGTCAGAAGAATATAGTTTCTTCAAAGGTCCTGACTTTGTTTTAGTTAAATGGGAAGAAAAAAACTGAGTAAGTGGCAGCAGGTCCAGGTGGAGAGCGGCGCAGGGGATAATTAAGAGCTAAAAAAGCCTTGAGTAAAAAAAAAAGAAGAAAATCCTCATCCATCAGGCAAAGTTTGGAAAACCAACCCAATCTGGTTGAGCAAACTTATTAGCATTGTAATTTGTCTGCCTCAGATACGCAGCAAGACGACTGCTGCTTGTGCAGGAGCTTACACAGGATTAAAGTGTTTACCCAACATCAAGGTCTTCTGCACTGCCTTTTACTGGAGACCCCCTAACCGCACCAGCCACCCACTCCACTCCTCATCCAAGCGTTTTGTTGATACAGAGTAAAAGCTAACAGTTGCTGAGAGCCGATTGCTAAGCAGCGAAAGTGAAAGGAAGCAAACAAGCAGGGAAGTGCTGGATAAATAAGGCCATGAGACGGAATCAGCTGCAGTTTTACTGTCGTTCATCCAACTGGACAGTTTATGCCCGGCGCCCTCTTGTGGAACTCCAGATGTTTAACTGTCAAACAAAGGCTGTTGGTTATGCACGCAACACAAAGCATCAAATCATTTTACTAAAAAAAAGAAGAAGGAGCTCGTTAATTACCGCCTTGCTCCACCTCTTGATTAATTGGCGGATGTGGTGGGCTTAAATGCCATTTAATGTTGGTTATACATCACCCATAATGCACCTTCTCTCCCCCTTAACCACTAATGAATGGTTTTTGCTTGAGAAAATACCCCACAGCCCTTGATGGCAGTACCCTTTACTGACCCTCCTCATCCCCCTAGCTTGCTGTATTTGTTATTGTATCTTACTCTCCCTAAATGCAACTTACTTAAAGCATGCATTAACCCAACTTCTTACAGTGGAACTACGAAATCCAAAGAATCAAACGAAAGAACCCACCTGTTTCCCCCCCCTCTCTTTCTCTGACGTACATCCAGACTGCACGCCCTGTCCTGTGTTTAAAAATACTAACAAGAGAAATGTAACTAAGTAACTAATAATAAGCATATTATTAGTTATATGAAGGTGGTGACATTTTACCTATAAGCTGTCCCCCCCTCTCTTTGTCTGCCTCAGTGTGTGCTTTCTGGTTGTTCATCTTTGATAGTGTGAGAGATTCAATGCCTTTCTTTCTTTGTTTCTTGCTTGCTTCTTGTCTTTTTTTGTGCATATATGTCAACACACATATATGCAAAACTATGTTCCTTTTTTCTGATAATGTCAGATTTTTTAACTTTTCAGCTAATTTGATGAGAACTGCCAATGTTTTGATGATTTTTCTTTTCTTCCTGAAAGGGGTAGTTCAGGATCTTTTAAAGTGGGGTTCTGTCAAAAGGTTGAGCCTTTAGTGTCTTTTCTGCTGTGGATGCATTTCTTGTCGCCTTCATTCAGAATAGATCCAGGTTTAGTTGCTCCTGGAAGCCGAAGCTAGCAGCTAACCAAAGAGAGGCCAAGACCAAAGTGGACTATTGCTTTCTTAAAATAACTTTAATCTACAAAAAGTCATAGTGGTTTATGTTATTGACTTTTAAATCATAATCACAGGCACACAATGACTTTATTTTGGTTTATAACCTACAAGAACTGTGTTTCTTAATGCATCAAAATATCTTTGCAGGTGGTTTCCCCCAATGACCTCATCGGTTGTTCAGTTTTATTTTCACTATATCTTTCTTTTTTTTTTCTCATAAATTTAGAGAGATAGTATCATAATTGCAGGGACAATTTTTCTCTCTGTGCGTTTCTAAAAACATGCTTTCACTTTCATCTCAAGTCTTTCTCTGATTGGTTAGCTGAGACCTTGGGGCGTTTCCTCTCCTTGGCAGCAGCCACTTGTGAAGAGATGGAAGATTTTGGGAACAAACCTTAAAACCCATCATGAAGAGATCTTGTTGGTTGGTCCTGGAGGTGTCCATCTACTCCGAGCTGACCAGATGTCTGTGAAATACATTTGCATGAAATGCTTTGGTTAGCATCGTGCCCTATGCTACACTAGTCTACTATTCTGCAAGTCTGTGCAAGATTCCCTTTTTTTCTCTAATATTGAGAAAAAACTTTCTAAGTTGACACTTAGGAACTCTCTCTGGAACTCTAAGTTATTTAATGTTATTTTGGTGTCAAAATCAAAATGTCCTTCAGACTTATTTTGATATTACTTGGTAATTGAACCTAATCCTATGTTGACTGTTGTTGTGAAGTCATCTCAAATTGTTCAGTCGTGAAATCATCTCAAATTGTTCAGTCTTAGCCCAGATGATCTGCTGTTCCTGTCGGGTTATGATCATTCCACACAAATGCAGGATCTTATTCAAACTCTGTGCTGCCATCTAGTGGTTGAGGTTGAGGTTTTTTGGCTAACATATTCCTAAATTTACTCTTTTATGTTATATTGTGATAAAAAATATTTTTTTACTTAATTTAGCATCTGTGTGATTAAAGAGACCCAAGAGATAATATGGTTAAATGTATCTTAATGCTCGCTAGACAAACATGACAACAGTTTGAAGGTAAACTATATCACACAGCTGTAACGTGCTAAGAGTATTTCATTGTATTTTTTGTTAGAGTTGTTCACTTTGGTCTTGGCCCATGTCAGACTGGCCATTAGCTTCGTTCTGAACCCATCCAAAATGAAGATGCCAAAACAGTCATCTACTGTAGATAAGACATCAACTCCTCACACCCTTCAAACAGAACCTCACTTCAAAAAGTCTCGAATTGTCCTTTTTATTAGAATAACGCTTCCTCTTTTCCCTATGAAGTTCTTCCTGTTTCAGGTTTTTGATATTGGGTTTCAAATTGCTCTGCCTTTATTTGAGTTTCAAATTGACTGCTTTCATGGAGAAAAAAGAGAAGCCACCTCCAAAGTAGACTCCCCCAAACCTCCTGCCACTGTTACTGAAAAAGTTCTTCCAAACTGTTTATGTGCTTATCTTTCACATTCACCTGTTCTTGAATAGCTTATCTCTAATTTGGAATTTGGGATCGAATCAATGAATGTCAAATTTTTTGTGCATGGCAAAGAAGTTGCAGCTTAGGGTTTGTAAAACTGTCAGTGTTGAGAGTGCTGTTCTCTTTTGTAGATGGGCATGTATATGCTCATTGTTTGTATATCCCCATCCCTTCCTTACAGCCAAAAGCTCTAATGCCGCCCGACCGCTTCGTGCCGCCTTTACATGGACATGGCAACTGATGTACACGTTCACCCCCATCTATGTCATTTCCTTCCTAGTATGTTCATAGGTCCCACCCCGTCTCACGCTCCCTCCTCCCAAACCCTTTATGTAGAGACTCTTAAGATATGTACAGTTCATTTTGTTCATGACTGATGAACAAGTAAATGTTGAGCAAAAAGAAGCAGGAAAAAAAAAAAAGCTACAGAGTCGTCTGATCAGGCTGTAGATATTTACTGAGATTTAACCATAAAAGTAGGAATCATAAATGTACAGTTTTTCTTTTTTATAAGACGGAATAAATTTTAAAAATGGAAAGAAAAAAAAAAGAGCAGAATGGCGAAGATTATTTTCATGTCATGTGTGTGGATGTATGTGTTGTTGCCTCCCTATACCATCCTGTCTAAACAGAGAATAATATACTACGTAACCAGAAGCTGTTAAAGAGAATCTAACCTGTCCGAAGGCATTCTTACACAACTTTTTTTTGTAAATTTTGTTTTCTTCCTGCCAAAATCATGCGGGCAATTTGTTGATGTAAGTTGAAAAAAGCCGATGGTATGCTTTCTTCCTTTTTTTGTAGGCTTTTATGATTTTCCAAGCTGACTTTTGGTTTTCTTTACCTGTTTTCCTTCTTACCTACTACTAATCCTTTATCTGACCAGCTCTATCTGTGGCTTTACTTTGTGAATGTTTTATTCTTTCTTTTATTATAATGTTTGCTCTAATTCCAAAGTCTTTTTGCAATGCCTTAATTACTATTTTATTATTTTATTGTTTCCTTTGTTTTCACTTCCATTCTGATTTTCTTTATTGTTCCAAAAGGTTTGCATCTCTTTATAGTGCCGTTTGTGAGCCTTTGCAATGTACAAACAAGCCACTTTGGCAGAACGAAATGCAGTTTCAATTGACATCTGAATGTTTCAGACTCTTTGTATTAGCGTCCTGTTGGTAAATTTGTGTATTAGGAATAGACAGTTAAGGGGATAATTTCTCTGGTTTATATGCCAAAATGGGGAGCACAAGCTGTTGCAAGCAAGATTCGAGTCACACCAAGTCAGGAAACATTCAGGTGTCGCTGAACTGTCCGGTGCCATTGTGGTAACTGTAGGGTCAAAAGGCAAGAGGCTAGGTCAACTAGGGGAGCCCACTGAAACCAAGGCAACTAGATTATCCTTACACACTTTGGAGTGGTTCTACTCCAAAACCCTTTAATTTTGTTTTGTTAGTTCAAGTAATTTTTAGGGCTAAAAAGCAAAAACCTGGGTAAACAACAAGCTAAAAAGGCTCAACATTGTACCAGTACTGTGCAAATAGAGCCCAACATCACTAAAAGAACAGACAGCTTACAAACACTTTCCACACTGTGCACTGTCTCTATACACTGTCCATCGCAGTATGTTATTTAAAGCAGTTCAAGATTATACAATTACCACACAAACCCTTCCTTCTCAGGAGTCCATAAGCACTGTACCAACACTAACTGATACCCAGCCTGGTAATTTCTTACACAAGTTTAGTCAATTCTAATTTCAAATACACTGTGTACAAACCCCGTATGACACAATACAATATACAAAGCCTATTCAACACTGTCCAAGCATGGTGCAATCTGTAGAAATGTAAAAATACAACACAAAAACACCAGACAAGGTTAACTTACTTTAATCTTATAGTCGCTCAGAGACGAATGTATATCCCTTCTAAATATTTGAGATTCACATTGTGCATGCATTACAAACTTTTCTATTTCCATTTTTTTATGAATCAATAAACAAGAATCTCACTCTGTTCTGTGTAGGAATGAAGTCTTGAGCTTAGACTTAAAGAAATGTTATGTGAAAATCCTAGAATTAACAGAGCAGTTCTTTTTTGCTAAAGTATTTTTCGACTTTGGTTTAGGCCCAATAGCATAACTCTATTACAAACAGATGGCAGTATGGCTTCTTTATATACTCAACAGTCCACCTTTTGATGTCAACACTCAGGCGGCAATAAAACAGCCCATTTAAGTCGTTGCTGACAGAATCATGTAAAGGTAGCAATTATAGCTCACCGCATAAGAAAACGGGTCAGCATGAATCTCAGTTCTGCTGTGGTCACAATGTAAAGGAGATGTAGGAGTTAAAATGAGGTATCAGATTGATGTGGCTCACCCTTGTGCATCCCTCAAAGCCTTTTGATGCAATGTAAACTTCATTTATGGCTGTTTTTCTTTTTCTTTTGTTCCTTTTTAGTTCTAGTCTTGTTTGGTTCTGAGTTTCATTGGTTTTGCACTGGTACAGTGTTTCTATTCTTTCATCATTTCTTTTCCGGTTTTCTTTTTTTTTCCATATTGGGCTTTGCTTCTTGCATTTTTCAGTTTTCTCTTTTTTGTTTGGTTGTTTTTTGTTTGGTTTTTTTTGGTGTGTGTGTTTGACTTGCTTCTTGCTTTGGTGGCGGGAGACTTTCTATCCCCCTGACTTCTCTCTCTCTGTTTCCGCTTTGCAGGAGGGGAGCTAGTCGTCCCCGTGCTAGTTGAGGACCCCATAGACATCCCTTCTGTATCCACCCGTTCACCCTTCATTCCCCTCCCCCCGACCCTCCGCCCCGTCCTCACCATTGTCGACACCACCAAAGAATCCTTGGCCATGGCCACTGAGGCGGGGGTACCTTGCTTGTCGGACCGAGGCAGCGATGATTGTGATGGTGGTGATGATGGTGGTGATGATGATGATGATGATGGCATGGTGATTTCGGGGTTTGGCTCTGGCGAAGCTTTCGACTCTAGCCTGCCCCCGACTGACGATGAAGATTTTTACACCACCTTCTCCCTGGTAACAGATAAGATCTTGACCACATCGGCATATGAAGGCGGCTACAAAGCTCTCGTGCCCAAGTGGGAACCCAAGGACTTGAGGCCTAGCAAGGCCTCAGAGGCAGGCAGGACTACACCCGCCTCGCCTCTGCCGGACGTCCGGGGCACACCGGCGGCCGCGGTCCCCTCGGACATGCCACCCAAGCTGCCTGCAGGGAAAATGGACAATCGCGAGGTCAAACCTCTGCAGCCAGACATGCCAGTCCTGCTGCCCCGGCCGACATCCTTCGATGTGGACGGCACCAAGCCAAGGGGCCCCTTCATCACCTCACCCATGCTGCGCACAGTACCTGCCGCCTTGCCCACGGTGCCCGGCGTGGTGAGGCGCGTGCCGCCCGGAGCCTCGGAGGTGATCCGTGAATCCAGCAGTACCACGGGCATGGTGGTGGGCATTGTGTCAGCCGCTGCCCTCTGCATCCTCATCCTCCTCTATGCTATGTACAAGTACAGAAACAGGGACGAGGGTTCCTACCAGGTGGACGAAACACGCAACTACATCAGCAACTCTGCGCAAACCAATGGCGCTGTGGTAAAGGATAAAACGCCCAGTGGCAGCGCTAAAGGCAGCGCCAGTAGCAAGAGACCGAAAGACAAGGATAAGGAATATTATGTATAGAAATCGAATCATTTCACAACACCTGAATAAACTGTTTGGAACAAAGCTAAAAAACATTTTGACAGTACCATATTGGCAACTGTGATTTAAAAAGAACACATTTTCTTGAGAACTCTAGACTCGTGGAGTCGCTTACAGACAAACTTCTGCTCACGGGAACTCACTTACTATTGTAAGCGATACAAAGAGACGATGCAGTACGACTCCATCGGGATGATTTGAAAAGTTCCCGCTGGAGACATTCGACGGTGTGAATTATCACTCGAACACCCCGACACGACCCCAAGTGACTGTGAAGAGGTGTGTAATCCTTGGAGTTCTACTGACCCCCGCGTCCATTGTAACCCTGTAAAATACGATCACTGTCATTTTGGCCATTCTGAGCATGCATGTGAGGTGTATGTGATGTGGTGCTGGCATCTGTGTAAGTGAGGGACCTCAAGAAATCATGATTGTTGGGGAAAGTTGGAAGTCAAAACACTATTTTTCTTTTTCTTTTTTTTTTTTTTGCTATTCAAACGGTTCATTAAATGTAGGCGTCCTGGACGCGACATGAGGTAACGTATACATGTGCTTAAAAGTGTCTTTTTTTATCGGTTGTTTTCATTTATCCCTTTAATTGTGTATCTATTTATTAAGATGAATGATTTTCTGTCTGTTGTCAAAGAAACTAACGGCCAGTTGAGGCTGACTAGACAGTGTTCAGTCGCCGTTGATCGTGTATCTCAAAGTTTTTTGCTCCCTTGGCAACCAAATTTTAGATGGTCCTCAAGCTAGCAGGAGCAAGTTAAGCTTTCAGAGAAGGTAAATCTATAGTCATTTATTCAAATTTGATTTTTAGTATTAAAAATCTCTGACATATTTCTCCTTTATTTTACTTTTTTTTAACTGACCTGCTGTGTTAAAACAAAGCATACGTTGTGTCTGCAAACAGTGTAACTGTCACGGTCAAAGTTTGGTAAAAGTAAAACGTAGGGTTAAAAACCTACTGCAGTGTGACCAAGTACATTTTTTTTCTTCAGTTTTCACTGAAAACTGTGTCAAAACAAAAATGTTTACATAGTTTATTACAGCTAGCCAGTGTGCTTGGTGACTCATTACTGTACAGAGAAAGGCAATTTTCTGTAGGTTTTTTTTTTCTTTTTTTTTCTTTTTTTTTGGTCCTCCTGATGTCCAGACAGTTGTACATTTGACTAGATTTTATTTTTTTTTTTTTTTTTTTTTTTTTTTTTGCTGTAGCAACATGTCTTTTTTTATTATTTGTTTGTCCTGGAGTAAATAATGGATGTCCACAGGAAGTAGTCTGGAGAGACAGGAAGTCTAGTCTCTCCGGATGGCGTTTTTCTTCAGTCGCATGAAAATTCAACCATCCAATGCCGTCTACACCAACCCTCAGTTCTCAGCGAGGGTCTTCTTCTGAAATTATGTTTTCATCATGTTATTTATTTTTTTATTGGAAATCTAAAACAAAAAAATATACCAGTATAAGATAATAAAGACTGATTATGGTGGATTTGGAGATCTGTGCTGGCACCTTACTGACTTTCTTTGTTTTTGCTTTTTGATTTCATTTTTACTGTGACGTTACTGTCTTGTCTGCTCAACTTGTCAATTTGCTTTTTTCTCTCTTTTTTTCAGTTGTATAGTTAATTTCACGTCTCATTTATATGACATTATGTTCCAGGAATTCAATGTTTTTTATGTCTTTATTTATTGAAGAAATTAGCTGTCATTCATTTACATGCAAATCAGTGTGTATTTTTCTTTTTCATTGTTTTTTTTTGTGTGTGAGTGTGTGTGCGTGTGTGTGTGTGTGTGTTGGTACTTGGCTTTTTAAACCAGTTTAATTATTGTCTTCTGCTCCCTTGACTTCAAACAATTCCCAGAAATAAAAAAGAAAATGTTCCCAAATGTTTTGGATGTTCAGCTGTGGGTGTCTGTCACTCATTCGTTCACCTCACGCTATGAAAGCAGGAGGCGGCGCCGCAACAAGATGGATGCCAAAGACTCATCCCGTTTGCTGGTTTCCTGCCATTTCTATTCAAACGACGCGCAGAGCTGCTCAGAACTGTCGTTTACCTACAGACGATTATGCAAATCCACACGCACATTCTCAAGCAACGAGAGAATTTCGAGAGTCCGAAGTCTTCGCAACGTGGTAGGAATGGCTTTCAGCTTGAGCTGAGTCTCTGTGAGAGATCACACAGCCAAATGAGAATCCCCACAACCACACCGCTCCGTTATGAGCTCCTCGACCGCAGGAGCACCTGCTTTCCCTGCTTCCTTTTTTTTTTTTGTCTTTTTCTAACTCTGTCCATATTTCCTGCAAATGGGCCTTCGCAGAGCTGGTCATTAACTTGCAATAGCCCATTGATGTAGGATATCAGTGCACCATGTGTGAGTATATCCAGCTCACACAATGACTACATATTAACTCATTCATCCTGCCACAGGCGAACAGGGAGCCTGAGGGGCCGGCGGAGATCCATTCAACTGAGGGGACTTTTTCCCCAGTCTGAGCCATTTACAATGAGAAATTGTATTTGCTCCTCCAAAAAAAAAAAAAAGAAAGAGATTTATATTGTTTGAGTCAGTACGATGGAGGTTAATGTATATTAATTTGAACAAGCAGTGGCGCTCGGTCCAAGACGTATCGCTACAATAATGGCAACTGTGGAAGCAGCTAAATCGATACAGGAGTTTGTCATTTGTGTTAGAAGTGCATCTCTCCCCCTCAGCTCCCCGTTTTCAAAGATGCTCCAGTGTCTTTCACTCCCACTGCTTTCAAGGTGTAGGGCGTTTTCCAACAGAACGGTTCCAGTTCTTAATTTGTTTTACAAAAACAGTTAAAAAACCAGCTTGGTTTTCCACAGCCGGAGAATCAGTGTGATGCTCCAATCATTACCTCGCCGTAAACAAGTGTTTGGAGAGAATCGGAGTGTAGCGAAGCACTTTCTACGACACAAATCCAATTATTTATCTCAGTACTCCGGCAAATACCATCTTAAGGTACATTTATAAATGCAATTTTCTGTTACCTGTAGTGTTTTGTGAATGCTTTTACGATCCCAATTTCCTGCTTTTTGATCAGTATTAACCAGCTAGATTGCAAATGGGAGTCGAACCCAAAATATCATACAGGATTTAGAAGACTGATGGAGCTTACAAGTGGAATTAGAAAGAATGTTCATAGATTCAGCTCTAAATTTGTCACACTAATCAGTTTAATCAGGACCACAAATATCCAGCAACCTTTACTCTAAAATCCAGCTGGTGCATCCAAATCTGCATGTAACTGGTTACGTTAAGCTTGACGAAACTCATATTTCTATTTGGTTTTTTTTGTTTGTTTTTTCCAACTTGACTCCCACCACATGACTAGGGTGTGTCCAGGGCTCGTTTTCCATGACAGCCTTCTGAGTATGTGTTATATGTTTATTTTCTAGTGTGACTTTAACAACGTATATTGTGTAAATATTCATTGTTGGTGGCACATAATTTTACTAAGTGGATTTAAAGTAAATGGGGCTGAATAAGAATGCATACAAGATTTTATTATGTAGACACCAATAACAATGAATCAGTGGCGGGAACACTTATGCTAATGCGCTAATAGCAGAGCTAATTTCTCATTTTAGCCTTTAGCATCTTTGCTAACTTACAAAAGATTTAGGGATTTAGCCTTTTTGCTAATTTACTAAATGTTTAGCACATTATTATTTCTTCTAACTTCTAAAAATGTCTAGCGTTTTAGCATTTTTGCTCGCTTTCAAAATGTTTAGCACACATAGCCTCAGCTAAATTCATTTTTAATCAATTTAAAGTCCTCCAAAGCTTGTATTCATGTTTTTTTTTGTTTTTACTTTGTAACAAACTGTGAAAAAATAATACTTTTGCAAGCCAATTTTGTAATTAGACAATTAGGATGCTCAAACTGAAAAATCACAGTGATGGTGATTAAAGCATTAATAACACCTCAAGGAAACTAAATTAATTGAAGACATGCTAGCTTAGTGAAGCATTTCCTGGAATACAAGTGAACGTCTTCATCATGATCCTTAAATCAGAAGGCTTGTTACTGCCCATTTTGTCCACCACTTGCATCAACGGGACGGCGAAACGTATCCATCGAATATTAATTTGTTCACACGGCTGTTGGCAGACAGTTTATTGATTGGATTTCGTGTGGTGACGACTTTGTCCTTTCAGTCGAATTAATAGAAGTGGATTACATCAGTCGCGCTGATGTCAGCCGGATAATTCATATCTTAATTGACAGAAAAACAATCTACATTTGCTAATGGCTTTTCCAAATGGCTCTCTGCGTGCGTTCGGCAGCATTAGCCGGGTCCTTCCTTCTCCCTGCAGGCCTGTAGGCTCCGCGGAGCAGAAACCGGCTCCCCCTCATGCATTAAACAGCTGACAGCTGACCTGTCATGAAATTTTTACTCCAGCTAATGAACTGGTTAATCCCATTTAAACACTTTATGGGATGTTTTCCTTCATGTAAAATAGCAGCGTTGTAAGGCTGATCCGCCGCCGATTGCACTTTCTGTCGCTCTAAAAGCGCCTTCCAACATCTGCATTGTGATGGATCTGCTGAATAGATTGCAGGATTCAGTTGTGGTGTTTTTTTGGGGGAGTTTTCTTTCTCTCTCTCGATAAAAATTTAGGACAGCTGAATCCTCCGCAGACCGAAAGCAAAGCAGCTGTGAAGGCGACGCTGATCATTCCTGACAGGTAAAATATGAGCCCGCTGACCTTAACACCGGCGTTATGAAGGACACGCACATACAAACAGTCAGGCGTGAACCTCGGGTAGAAGTGTGACTGGCTGCCGAGGTGTGTGTACGTGTGTGGCATTGTTGAAACAAAGTTTGCAGTAGGGGGGGGGGGGAAATCTAATAAATAAAAAGGTAAGTGTGGGTTAAGCCTTCGTATTCAGACGTCTCAGCAGGCGCGCTTGGTGATACATTAGCAGAACAGTCAGGTATACATAAATGCACTTCTTTCTTTGTGTGCGTCTCTGCGAGGGGCTCAGCTCCTCCTATTCTTCCACTCCAGCGCTCAGCTTTCAGTTAGCGCTCAGCTCCTAATTAACTGCAGAGATATGAATGCGCTAATCTGGGCTTAAAATCTTCAGTTCCTCTGACAAAAGCTTTTTTTTTTTTTTTTTGCGGGCTGCCACAACTGCGTGATAAATGTCAGATCAGGCTTTCTGCTGCCTGGTGGACACAGCGCCATCTAGGGAGAGGATCCGGATGCGTCGGGGGCTGAGGGAGTTTGATGCAATGGGTGTACAGTAATAATCAGAGGAGAAGTAACTGACTGTAGGAAAGCTTTGTCAAAGGCTGACGTGTTGGCTTGCAGAAATACCAACACAAACGTAAATGTGTTTTCTTCAGATTTTGCATAATTGACCGATAGTCGTCTAAACTTGTTGAAAACATCTTTCACCTACTACTGCTGCATTGGTTTGAGGTTACATCTCTACATAAACAAAATATCTCATCTGGATTTGGACTGGATAGAGAGAGCCATTGTTTCACCACAGAAAATTGCATTTCGCTCTGGACTTTGACTGAATCATTTTTAACATGTGGAAAAGCTTCAGATTATGTTGTGGCTCAGATTGTATGTTTATGCTGGTTCTCCTGCTTGAAGCTCAATCTTCACATGAGCTCCATATAGTATATCTACTCCAAACATCTCTAAAAATAAACAACCCTGTAAAAAAAAAAAAAAAAAGTTCCGTATTTTCCGCACTATAAGGCGCACCAAGGCGCACCGGATTATAAGGCGCACCTTCAATGAATGGCCTATTTTAAAAAATTTTCCATATATAAGGCGCACCACATTATAAGGCGCATAGAATAGACGCCATAGTTATGTTGCCACCCGTCCGGTATTGAACGGGACATGATTTGTTCCGTTCACTACAAATATGGATGTCTAATAATAAAAAAATTGGTCCCGAGTTCTTTATATAGCATCTGCACTAGTCATTGTTTCACTCACGGTTTTGGTGTTGCGATAT